>PVKN010010341.1:0-22737 GCA_004027915.1 Capromys pilorides
AATTAAAAATTAAAAAAAGATCAAATCTGTTTAAATTAATAGATATAGGTATGTAAGATTGGTCAAATAATTAAACATTAACACTTTCAATAAACCTTAATTAATTAAAAAAAAAAAACTCAGACCTTCACACATGCTAGAAAATACTAGAGCAGTAAGCAATACTCTCAACCAGATAGCTTCCATCTTTCAATGTTTCCTTTTCTTCCTTGAGTTGCTCCAATTACTTATTATAGCGGTTAGTACATTTTGTCAGCTTGGCTTGATTGGTTCTGGTGGTTCTATTCCCTGGTATGTGGGGGCTCTGCCCATGGGGGCACAAGGTGCCCCTAGGCCTGCCCTAGTGTGTAGAGGGGCCCTCCACAGGGTGGAGAAGGCCTGCCATAGAGTGACTCAACACTGAAAGGGTATATAAAGTGGGTGAAAAAGGATTCAGGGTTCTACTGTCTTAGAGGATCTTCAGTCTTTATAGTCAGCTTGGCCATCATTTTCTGTCTTCCAGCACAAACTCTGGAGCTTCCAGCTTGGATACTTCAGATTTCCATGGCAGACTCTTCAGCCTTCTGTCAGACTCTTCAGCCTTCCATCACAGACACATCATCCTTCAATCTCTTCTGTTACAGACCCATCTACCAATGGATACAGACTTCTATGGATCATTGCGCTGAGCTCCAGACTTTGGGACTAAGTCCTCCAGTCTCCAGTGTGCAGATGCCCTCTGCACACTTCCTCATCTGACTCTGGGGCTGACTGTCGCAAGCCAATCTTGTAATTTCTTCTACATTTGTACATCTTGTGTTCCTTGTATTATATCTGTTCCTCTCATGAAGCCCTGACCAATACCAATTGTGGTACCAGGAGTAGGAATGGTAGCACTCACCATTACTCCTAGTGATCCACTAGCAAAAGTTTTGCTTCCTGTCCCTACAACCTTATGTGCTGCTGGACTAGAAGTCTTGGTTCCAGAAGGGGAAAGGCTTGTACTGGGAAGCACGGCAATGATACCATGAAACTAAAAGCTAAGATTTCCCCTGGTCACTTTGGTCTCATGCTTTTGAGAAACCAAGCTAAAAAGAAAATCACAGTGTTGTCAGGTTGATTGACCCAGACTATCAAAATAAATTGGATTACTACTCCACAATAGAATATATATATATAGTGCAAGAGGTCCCTTGGGGAGACTTGGTATTACTATGCCCTGTTATTGAAGTCAATAAAAACTACAACAACCTAATACAGGCACAATGACAGATGGTCCAGAGCCTTCAAAAATAAGTATATGGGTCACTCCACCAAAAACAAACAAATAAAAACAACAGCAACAACAACAGAAAATCCTGAGGCTGCTAAGGTACTTACTAAAGGCCAAAAAAATAGATAGTAAGAAAGAGTAGTTTTAAATAACAGCTACAACCCCATGATCAACTATAAAAAAAGATTATAATTATACTATTTCACTGCTACATATGGTTCTGTTATAATATAGTGATAGATTTAATACCGGTTCTTAAAGATTATTAAACCTTTGTTAATGTTAAAGCAAAAGATCAAGCAAAGCAGGGGAGATAACTCACCTGGCACTTACCTGGCAAGTGCCAGGTGCTGAGTTCAATCCCCAGTACCACACACACACACACACACACACACACACACACACACACACACACACACACAGCTTGTAAGATCAAGCGAAAAAAACAACCTTATCTTTTATCTTTTATTTTGGTGAGAAAATTAGTGTGCTCCTGTATATACACAGAGAGTTCTAACAATGTTAGGTACAATTATGTACATATCTCTACATCTGGATACTGCCTTAAAAAATGTCTAGTTGCCAAGTTAGCAAGGGGTGTACTGTAGTGGTTGATACATTGTGTCAAGTTGACTGGATCACCTCTGTGATTCCACACCATGGAGCATGGGAAGCACTGCCCCAGGGGGTATAGAGGGCCCATTCTAGGATGTGTAGGACTTGCCCTAGGATGGGGAGGGCCCACCCAGAGTGACTCAGCACAAAAAGGGTATCAGAAGGGGTTCAAAAAGGATTTGGTGTTCCACTTTCTTGGAGAAACTTCAGCCTTTACAGTAAGTGTGGATAGCATCACCTGGCTGCTATTGTAGACTCTTTAGCCTGCTATCACAGACACATCAGCCTTCAGTCCCTTTCCTTGCAGACCCATTGGCTGACTGATACAGACTTGCATGGAACACTGCAGTGAGCTCCAGACTTTGAGACTGCATTCTTCAGTCTTCAGTGTGCAGATGCCCTCTGTGTACTTTCTCAACAGACTCTGTGGCCAAGCTTATGATTTCTTATACATTTGTACATCTTGTGTTATATCTGTTCCTCTAGTAGAACCCCAACTGATACACTTATTGTATTAGTCTGCTTTCAAAGACTACAATGAAATGCCTGAAATACCTAGAGGTTCACACATTTTACCCTGGTCCTTAAGATTGTACATTGCTCCAAAGTCATCTATCATTGTCTTTCTTATGTCTCCCGGTACATGACCTTTCTTAAGTTCCTGAAGACATGAACCTCATTAGCGTCTTACACCTATTGTTTTGTACCTATTGTTCCTGGTCTCCTCACTTAGTTCTCATTTCAGATAGCACTGGCTTAGGAAAATATCTCACTTGGCTATCTAACGTAAACTCCAACTCTTACATCAGTAAAATTAATCATATTTTATTATCTATCTAGTGTTTATTGTCACATGAAGTCTCATTTGTTCACTTGTTCATTGTCTCTTCTCTCCACTGTGATGCTAAAGTAGTTAGTAGAATCCTTGAGATTATGAGGGGCTAATCTTATGCAATTGGGGAAGTAGAGAAAGGACTACAACTGAAGCAAAGTCAGAGAATATTTTGATCACAGCTAATTGGAGTTTTGTAAGTCTCACTTAGCTATATGTCAAATATTTTTTCCTTGTGAGGGATATTTTCTGCCATGATATCTATGCATAGATTTTTAAATATCATTTGTGGTATCTCTTCCTTTTTTATTGACTTCACCTGATCTTATGTTATTCTTCTTTGCATCATCTAGCAGCTCCTGGACTGATTTCTCATGGCTTCTTGCTGGGCTTAAGAAACTTTTTTCTCTTCACAGTTGCTAACCACAAGCCTGTTTTCTATATATGAGATTCTGTCCTCAAACTGGCTCATTCTGCTGTGGAGACTTTCAATAGAAATTTTAGTTTCCTGGATATCTGCTTAAATCTGTTTTATGAGCTTCATTTATTTTCTATGTTGGACGTGTATGATTTCCATCATGTTCCTAAGCTCCTCTGTAGTTTTATATCTGCATTTTCTCTAGAGTCTCTAAGAATTATTTTAAATTATGGACACCATCTCTATAGTTATCTGAGAAATTATTTTTCATCTGATTTTCTTCTAGAACTTTATTCATTACTTTGTTGTTGTCACTTCAGAGAGACCAGTTGGCTTTTGGATTGTCCCATCTCATTGCCTACTGGGTTTTCCTCTGGTGAACTGGATGTTTAGGGTTGCATTTTGCTTAAATGTCCTCTCATTTTCTATTTACTTTTATTTACTGCCTGGGTTGATGCTTGTATATTTCCTGTGCTGATTTGCTTTATCGTTCCTATTTAGAACTCTTAGGAAATGGCTGCCTCTCAAAAGTATCTTTCAGGGATAGCTGGCTTTTGAGTTTTGAGTCTGCTGCAATATCTTATCTCTTCAATTTGTTGGTAATGAGAAGTTTCTGCTGCCTGCTTGTCCCAGCCCCTGATTCTTTGGTATTTTTGCACAGTATTTTCTATGACCTTTAGGCAATCTCAGTCTTTATATATCAGAAAGATAATCTGGTTAGAACCATTATGTCACCTTGGCTAAAATGATACAATCAGTAATAACAATAGCATGAAATAAAGCCTAGAAAATGACAAACTGAGGTAACCATTAATTTGCCACACAACCATAAGAACTAAATTTGTGGTTATATAACAAAATCTAAACTAAGCTAAAAGTTGTATGCAGTAAACCCTCAATATGGCAATTGTGCCCTCAGGGAAGAAAATTTAAGAGGTGTTAGAGGAAAAGTTAGAGACATAGACGAAGAGGAAGAGACTAGAAACAAGACTGAAAGACAAAGGTGAATCATGCAAATTTTGGGAAACTGTTTCAGAAGACAGGAGAAAAGAAAGAAGAAAGAAATGAAAGAAAGAACACAGAACAACAACCAGAAAGAAACTAGAAACCACACTTACACTGTTGTAAGAATGATATCAAAGAATGAAGGAGGAAAAGAGGCAGAGAAGAAAAAGTAAAGCCCACTGCTGGGGTTATCTCTGTTGTCATTGGTAGACAATGTGTAGTGATACAATCCAGATCTGTGTGATTTATCCAGCCAAGCCAGCAGTAGATTTATGTCTGGACAGTGGATAATCTCAGCTATCTTAAACCTTTATTTCTTCTTCAGTTCAGACTCAAATTGTGGTTGCAAGACTGGGACCAGACCCATTCAGCATGCGGTCTTAGTGTACATCCTCTGGAATAGAACTCAGCCAGGAGCTGATCGGCTGACCCCACAGTTGTTCTGAGTTCGGAGCCCAGCTGACCCCTCTGCAAGATGGCTCCTGGCCAATTGGCCTCTGCCATGGCATACCTGATCTCAAAGCACTTACCACCTACTAGTGAAGTCCTTCATTTCCACAGTTCCCTTCCACGGATCCATTTCTCCATGGAGTCCTCAGCTGCTGCCAGCAGTCACGGTATGTCTACAGGTTCGATCCACTCCTCCTACCTAGTGAGGCCCAACTCAGGGAGAAGGTGAGGCTGCTCACCTCCTTCTTCTTTGATTCAGTTTCTCTCTTCATTCTCCCTTTAGGCTTTAATTCTCACTAAAGATCTTTCCTGGGTCCAGCAGATCCTCTTCCCTCCTCTTTCTCTTCTTCCCATTGCTATATACCAGTGTTTTGATGGCAACTCTCAGAGAGGCTGCTTGTCACCCAGCCATCTAAAGACAGAGAACATTAAGCTCTAAGATGACAACACTAGGATAAAGAGCAGCAAGTGTCCATTAAAGGAGTCTGATTGCAAGGCACTTTGCATAGATTATGAGACATTTAAGGTGAAGTTTGAAAGCTAGGATTGGAAGAGTAGCCATTTTTCTTTAGGCTTAGAGAGTGCAGGATTATGAAAAACTGTCGTTCGGCTCTTGCACGTTTCCTCTCATTTCTGGACTCAGCCAGTGGGCAGGTCTTCAGCTGTATCTTCCTTTCACTTCTTCAACTTATGGATTAAGTGTTGGCTTAATTGCATTTGGAAGACTGTCAGCTTCTCCTACAGCATCATTAGGGTGGGAGGCAGAGGGGTGATGAGAAAGAACCACGAGGGCTTCATGTCAACCAGTGTGTTCCGGCCCAGACCCTAAAATCCTACTTTGACTTCGCCTCCATCATCGCTTGGTTCTGCTGTGATAGAGTTGTACCTCAGTTCATGAACACTAAATCGGATTTTGTGTTTGTTTGTGAACTCCGCGTCAGGGGATGAATGTGGCCGTAGTCATCTTTTCCAGAGTACGGGAATGAAGGAAGATCGTGTACTGACGCCCCACCCTATATATACATTTCCAGTGTACAGCTGGTGGCAGTAAGCACTTTTCTATTCAGGTACAGACATCACCACTATCCATCTTCATAACTTTTTTCATCTCTTGAGACTTAAATTTTGTACTTATTAAATAATTTCTCTGTTTTTCATGCATCCCCTGGAAATCACCACTCTACTTTCTATCTTTATGAATTTGACTGCTCTGAGCAGTTGAACTTCTCCATAAAAGTTAAATTTATATTTAAATTTTTGTGGAACGACCATATACCCTTTACCACTTAGCCATACCATGTTGCTTTCCTGCCAGCAATCATAAAAGTTTCAATTTATCTTTTCTTTTAATATTAATTTTTTAGGGGCTGGGGAGACAGCTCAGTGGGATAAGTGCTTGCCTGGCAAGCACAAGGTCCTGAGTTTGATCCCTGGTACCACACACACACACAAAAAAAAGTAAGCTTTATTTATTTGGTATGAGGTGTCACTGTGCACCTCAGACTTGTACCAATCCTCATATCTCAGCCTCCCCGGTGCTGGGGTAACAGGTAGGTGCTACTACACCTGGTTTTGTGGTCAGCTGGGCACACCCCAGGCAGGGCCAGCATGGCATGCAGTACCAGGAATCAAATTTGTGCTTGCCACCAGGCGTTAAGACTGCTGAGCTATCTCTCTGGCCAAAAAGTTCTGGTTCATCAACATCTTTACCAACCTTTATTTTTAATTTTCTTCATTGTTGCATCACCAGTCATCTTAATGGGGCTGAAGTAGTGTCTTGTGGCTTTGATTTACATTTCTTTAATAATTCATGATACTGAGCATCCTTTCACATACTTCTCGACCAATTCTCTACCTTCTTAGGAGCCCTGTTAAGGCCTTTCCCAATGTCTAGGTTGGCTTTTATTCTTCAATTGTAGCAGATCTCTTGCATTCTAAACTGCTTACCCTACTTTTATATTCATCCCACATCAAGAAGGCTTCATTTTCTAGTACCAGATACAGAAACAATAGCCGTAAATAGATTACAAATCTAGCTCTAATTACTTAAGATCGGATGCCTATAATAATCTCACATAAGTCTTCTAGGAGCTCTGCTGCACTTGATTTACTCTGATCCTATTATTCTCCATGTGAGCTTATACAGGAGCCCAATTAAAAACAGCAATGCAATGACCATAGTCCACACTACCCACACAATGGTGACTCTGTGAGGACCTCACTCCAGGTAATTGATGGAGTCAGCACTCTAGGTTACATCCCTGAGTTCATTATTTTCAGAAGGTCTATGCTGTCTTCTTCAAATTGAGGAACAATTGATACCTCAACTCGTTACAATATCTTCCTTAAAATATTTCCTTTCGTGAGGTGTTAAAAGTAATAACTGGTTTGTCAAAAACATGATTTCTGAGACAGCCGCAGAATACTTTCAGTATCTTGTAGGTTACTCAGATGACCTAGCTGTTGTCTAGTGTCATCATAGCTGTGTCAATTATAGGCAATATAGAAAGCAAAATAAATATTTTGTCTTTCCATGATTATGAATATATATATATATATATATATGTATATATATATATATATGTATTATCCTAGAGTAAGATAAACCAGCAGTCTCAGGGTCATCTTATCTAGTCTTGGTCCCTAAAATAAATTAATGTATGAGCATGTGATCTAAATTACTCAATCCCTGGCAAATGAAATATAATCCTGATATATATATATATATATATATATATATATATATATATATATTTGTCTTTTTGAGAAGAGGGTCTCGCTATGCAATTCAGTCTAGCCTTGAGTTCACTTTTGTAGCCCAGGCTGATCTTGAACTCACATCAATCCTCCTGCCTCAGCCTCCCAAACGCTGGGATTATAGGAGTGTGCCACCATGCCTGGCTGTCATCCTGATATTTGCAAGGTTGATTTCCTTTTTTTTTTTTTTTTATTTTTTTGGAAAGGGTCTACAGGGTGTTCAGGGTCTCCTTACTAGACTGGACTTGTAGTGATCTGCCTGTGTACAGCTTCCCAAGAGCTGGGATTACAGGCACACGCCACCCGCCCAGTCTTTGCAAAATTGATTTCTAAAACTATATAGCCTCCTTTGTGCATAGGATACTTATGTGTATGATAATTACTGTCTTTTTATTCTAAATTGATTAATCTAAACTATATAAACTTTGTGATATCATAGTTTTGCTTGAAACTTATGTTGTATTTTTATTCTAACATCTGACTCTCCTGCTAACATTTTTGTAAATAAAGCTGCTTTCTAAATCTCTTGATCTCTGAATCTTCATCTCACATGAACATTTTTTTTTCTTTCTGGAGTTGGTGGAGAGAATAGAAATGATAGTGGCATTTTTCTCTTAGGTTCTTAGGTTGAATATATTTTACATTTGATGATGTACAAACCTACTTACTATCGTTCCTTGTGATTTAATGCATATAAAGACCTAGCCTAGAAAATGCAGCTTTCAACATAGACAGGGAGGTCATGAGAAGGGAAAATGGAGCCAGACTGAAGTCGGAAGCATTCACTTTATTGCATAATTTGTCACAGAATTTAGATAGCTTTGTAGACTCATACTGCCTGAGTTTAAAGTTGGAGCTCTATAATCAATCAACTATAAGGGCTCGAAAGTTCCATGTAGCACAAGAACATATAAACATTCTATGACTCAGTTTCTTTATCCAATCATTAGAAAAGATAAAAGCACCTATTTTATAGTGTTGCAATGAAGATTAGATGAAACAATATGAATATATAAGTAAGTGTAGAACATGGCACATAATAAGTGCTCGATAAATTTCGGTTGAAGTTGCTTTCTTGTACTTTATGAGTAACTTGAGGCTGTTTACATTTGTCTTTGGAAATGAGCAAAGACTAATGTGATGGTGAAATTTAATTTTCAGCTTGGTTACCTCAGCAGCTGCCTAAGAGGTTACTACCATACACGTGGGGTGTGCCTGCATGGATCACGACGGCGTGTCTTCAGGCCTTGTGTCTGGTGCTTGGCAGCTTCCTCTCCGGTGCTCTTCCCTGTGCTCTGATTCCTGGCTGCCGTAAGCTGCCCAACCTCGCCCCAGCCTGGCCTTCCACCATGATGTTTCTGTTGCAGAGCCAGATGACCATGTACCGAAGCCTTTGAAACCACGAGCAAAATCCTAGAGGAATCCTCCTGAGAGATAAGTGAAATGCAAGGGTACAGAAAAACAGGAAGAACCCGCTAGAGAAAGACAATGGGCTTTGCGCGGAGAGACCAGAAAAAGGGCTGAGAGGCCGGGCGTAGCCAGGCAGCCAAGTGTGCAAATGATAAGCTGCCCCATCTCCAACAAAATATCGCGAGATCAATATTTTGGGGGGATGCCTAACTTTAAAGCAACATGAACTCACCACACTTACGCACTAACATATCCTGTATATGTATTTGCTTTAGAGTCACTGTATTATCCATTCTGGGCTCATTTATAGGCTATAATAGATATCCACAGTCCCCCTTACTAACTCAAAGCTAACCCTGAGTAAGGCGCCCACTTCCCAGCCAGCTGTAGATCAAGAACAAGTAAACGGACAGAAAGATGCTGCGCGCAGACCACCAGAAGAAACCAGGGCAGGCGCAGACGCCTGGAAGGCAGTCCAGTCGTGGCAAGTTTCAGGTGGGGAGACGGGTCTGCGATTCCCTTGTACAAGCAGCTCATGACCAACGTCCCAGGGGTCCTCCGTCTTCCTGGAGCTCCTTACCCTCATTCTTTCCTATCGACGTAGCTGTCTATCTTCTTTCCTCTGCCTCATTTTTGTCTTCACAAATAAAGCATTTATTTCTGTTCATTAAACTTCATCGCTCTCGCTTTGTCCTGAGGCTGATCGTGCCACCCTGGCGCGCTGCTTGGTCATCAGAGCGGTGGTGCTCATCCCCGAGAGATTACTAAAGCACACGAGGGGGCTGAGCGATTATTCCTGGACCAATAAAAATGACTGGGGATTGGGAATTAAGATTTATTATCTCCTGGCACATGGAGTATTCCTTTCATCCTTTGATTTTTCAGCCTATGAGTTTCCTTTTGAGTTAAATGTATTTCCTGTATATAGTATATTGTTGGATTTTTTTAAATATACTCTTTCAAATAAATTTAAAAGGAATAAAAAGGATAAGAAAAAAATTAAGGTTTATTGAAAGGAAGAATTAATGATCAATTGTTTGATCAACCTTGCTTATATCTGGTAAATTTGATGATAACTATGTAATATAACAACCATTGTTAATTTTCTATTCTTGTTTTGAAATTTTGTACCACTTTTATTGTTTTATGTTGCCTTGTTTTTGGATTTGTTTTTTGTTATTTGTTTTTTTCTTTTTTAACATAAGTTTAAAAAAATTGGCTGTCTCCATTACAGCAGTGAGTTGGGAATTATAATTTGAAATGCGAGAAGGGAAAAAACCTATCATTTTCAGTCCTTTCTAGGTTCTCTCTCAGTCTAAGAAGTCAGTATTTGTAATCCCAAAGAAATGTTACTAGAACCTCATCAAGTTAATTCCAATCTACCACTCCCTTTGCAACCTATGGCAAAAAAGTAAAGACACTACGTATAACTATTGGGGAGCCAAGGACTCTAAGTCCAGCCATGAAGATGGCTTTTGGGAACAAAGAGAGCAACCCAGGGCCTCACCTGGTTTTATTCAGTGGAGGAGTGGCTTGAGGAGGAATGACTGAGAATTTCGGGAGGTGAATACTGTGAGCTGAGCTAGGTGGGGGGCCTACATTTACCTCTGCCATATGCAGAGAGAGTAATCTGCATAATGTATTGAGATGGGATCTAACGTTTGGGGCAGCCTGGTGCTTCAGTTTTGATGTAGTCCCTCAAGCCCCAGGAAGTCATAGCCTCTGTCTCCAGGCTCAATCCCAGCTGGCAGCACGAAGCATTGACTCTTCCTCCTGCCTCGACCGGCTCACATTAAAGAGCAGCAGGTGTGGGTTATCAGGGAGCTGTGCATGCCACCTTCAAAGACTGTCACCAGCACCTCAGCTAGACCAATATACATTCTTAAGACCAATTGAAAGGATAAACAGAAGTCCTAGCCAGCTCTGTACATATCAATACAAGGAAACAGGATCAGGTTCAGTCAAAATAGAGACAGTCGCTCCTCTTTCAAGAACTGCTGGGGTGGTCCTCCACATTTTAACATTTTTTTTCTTTCTTTTTTTGCTACTAGGATTGAACTCAAGACCTTGTGCTTGCCAGAAAGATGCTTAAGCCACTGAGCTATTTCTCAAGACCCTAACCCCACGGTTGATTACTGCATAAAACTTGCCCCAAATCTCACACTGTCAGTGGAATTGAGAGTCGTTCTAGCTCTGTTTCTATTTATGTCTATAAAGTTTGCTATTTCCCTCTATGTTCCCTCGAATGATCCAGTTAATTCCAAATACGTGCAAGGTGCATCAAAACACTGCATAGTATAGAAAGACATTAAAGGGATATTCATTCATATTATGATTTTTCTACCAAAAGTGCTTGTTTGCTCCTTCCAACTTGTGTGAGTGCAATGCTGAATTTACATTGCTCCTACTGTATGTGTCATTTATAGCTCCAAGCTATTTATTTGTATTTCAATGTACCTGAGTTGATGGGGAGTCCTTTCTGGCTCTCACTGAATGAAAAGCTTCCAAAGGAAAGGACACATCCTCTCATATGTGCTTAGCATAGTTCTTTGCTCTTATTTAGTACTGTATGTTTTCTGGTAGATCGGCTTTGCAGTGATTTCAAGTAGCTATCATTTTTGTTTGCCTTTAGTGGCATCTTTATTAAAATTTTGCACACACACACACACACACACACACACACACGCACACCCCTTAGGTATACAAGTCAGTGTGATTCTCACAAACTGGAAAACATCCATGCGAGCATCCTAGATTTAAAAAAAAGTAAAGCTACTAAAACAATGGAATATCTCCAGAAGCCCCTTTGTGCCATTTGCAATCATTGATTTCTCTGGGAGTAATTATTAAAAGATTCTTTCATTTATTAACGATATCTAACAAAGGTATTGTGTCTGTTAAAATATCCTCTCAGGTGATACCAACTCCCTATGTCGATGTTCTTCTCAGAGACCCTCGTCACGTAACTGCCTCATGCTTTGCCTAATGAGAATCTTAAGACTTACAGGGAAGAGTGAAAATCTGAGACGCTCTGCCAAGAACACTGTGTGAAAGGATTTTAACTGACAGGGATCATGCAGCTCCTGAAATGCGCTGGGACTAGGCTAGTTTTCTGACTTGCTTCTGAGGCCTGTTGTGGCAAACAAAGGCACTTGCTTATTATGCTTTATCTGTTGGATGACAGATTTTTCATTTCATTTTTTTAATGGTTTCCCATGGTGGATGATATTTATTGTCTTATCATCTGCTCTTTTTCTCCTTATGCTTTTCTTTATAAAAATTTCATAGTATATAAAAACATGTTTATGATCTTTCTAATGCTTTCTGCGCAAATAATAATGTCTAGATCTTATCTTTAACTTTAAACTCTTTGGTAAGAACAAGTCCACTTTGTCATGTAACTGTGGTAGACACGTGTGTGTGTGTGTGTGTGTGTTTAGTACAGGGTCTACAGGGTCTCTCTACACAGATTGGACTAGAGTGATCCTCCTGTTTTAAGCCTCCTAAGTGCTGGGATTACAGGCACATGCCACCACACCCAATCTTAATCATTGTCTCAGCATGCCCTGGGTGTGGGGCCAGCATAGCAAACCAGGGATCGAACCCCAATCACTGTATCTGGCTAAGCAGGCACTTCAATTTGCTGAGCTATCTGGCCAGCCCTGTGGCTGGAAATCTTGATTCTTATTTATATAGTAGACTTTTCATCTGTCTTTAGTGATTAAGAAATTCTGATTAACCCATATTTCTGAAAGGTGTAATACTATACAATCTGATATCTTTTTGCATTTAATCTTGTCTTCAGGGTAGTTCAATATTCAGGATTTACTTAATGTTTGCTTGTATGTGGCTTTTTTTTTTTTTTTTTTTTTTTTTTTTTTTTTTTTTTTTTTTTTTTTTTTTTTTTTTTTTTTTTTTTTTTTTTTAGATGCCAGGATTTGAATTTCGGGCTCTGTGCTTGACAGGCAGGCATTTGTGCCACTGAGCTTTATCCCCGGCCCTGGTAATATTTTTGGAATTTTTGAATTTTTAAAATTAGTTGATGTTTAGTTGACACCTGCATTTTACCTCATATAAATTCAGTAGTGAGGATTCCAAATAATGGAAACTTTTGAACTTTAAAAGAATGTTAGACTGGTTATTTCCAATCAAAGAACATGAAAACTGAAGACTGGATGGACTGTGCTGGGATGCTGAGCGCAGCTTCTCTCCTCTGCAGTGAGCTTTCTGCTGCTTTACAAATGATTTTTATTGGCACACTATTGATATACATAATGATCCCATTCATCACTGGGAATTTGTAACTCCACTGAACACTTCTTCATCAATTTTTCCCATTCCCTTCCTCACCCTTCAACACTTCTTCCCCTCTTTATTAACAAGAGCTTTGTTTTCAATTTCTCCTCGTATTCTCTTTTTCGCCTTTTCTCTTCCCTTCCCCTCCTCCTTCCTTTGATTCTGCTCCCATTTGAACATTTTCTTTCGACTTCCCAGTATGTATCACACATTTGGTTCCTTCTATATCTTTGTGGGTTCTCACACCAGAGAGACAGTGTCATAGCCACACATGTCCAATTTATTTCACTTAAAAGTATGTCCTCCAGGTGCATCCATTTATCTAAAAATGCCCTGAATTTATTTTTCTTTATGGTAAAGTAGTACTCCATTGTATACAAAATCCTCTTATTTGTCCATTCATCCACTGGTGGGAATTTGTACCGTTTGCAATATTTAGACACTATCTGTATCTGGTTTGCTGTGCAGAGCACAGAATTTAAAATTAGATTTCATCCCAGACTTTCCTAGAGCGTGTGCTTGGTGCCTTGTGACACCTGATGGCATTCTGCTTGAGTTGAGTTATTACAGTGGCTTGGTCTGCTGAGCTTAGATCTTTCTGTTGGTGGGAGTGGAGACTGGTACAACCACTGTAGAAATGAGGGTGGAGATTCCTTGGAAAACTAGAATTAGAGGTGCTGATTGACCCAGCTATTCTCCTTCTGGGTATTTTGCAAAGAAAATTGACAACATCATACCACAGCAATATACTTGAGCCCATGTTTATAATAGTACAATTTCCCAAATGTCCATCAACTGAGGAATGGATAAGAAAGATATGGCACTTTCATTTTTATTTTTTTAAACAAAAATTTTATTTATTTATTTGGTACAGGATCTCATTATGCAGCTCAAACTCATAATGATCCTCGTCTGTCAGCCTTCCCAGCACTGGGATTACAGGTGTACACTATCACACCCAGTTTCAATGACTGGCATGGCACACCCAGGGTCCCAGGGTGGCGTGGCATGCAGTACTTGGAATTGAACCCTGGTCCTTATGTTTTCTAGGCAGGCACTTAGTCCACTGGGCAATCTCCCCAGCCCCAGATGTTGCATTTTAAAACAATGGAGTACTACTCAGCTCTAAAGAAGGGTAAATTCAAGGCTTTTATAGGTATAAGGAAAAATTAAAGATCATACTCATAAGTGAAATAAACCATACTCATGTGTAAAAATCATATCGTTTTTCTAGTGTAAGAAACAGGAAGAGTAAATAAGTTCCAAAACCTTCATTAGATATCGTGAAAGGGAAAGAAACTTTTCAAAAGGAAAGAACAACTGGGAGGAGGAAAGGAGAAAAGAACAAAATACACAACATAGTAATCACTGTTAATTTCCTATTATCTTATTTTGAAATTCTGCATCATATTTTTTTCCTCATTAAAGTAAAAAAAAATCAAGGGCCGGCCAAATAGCTCAGTGGATTAAAGAACCTGCAAGCAGGCATAGTGGCAGAGAGTTTGATCCCCGGGCCTGTTGCACCGGTCCTGCTCCTGGGGCACGCTGACACAGCAATTGAGACTGGGTGTGGTGGTACACATCTGTAATCCCAGCTCTTGGGAAGTTATAAACAGGTGGATCACTATGAGTCTGATCTAATAGTGAGACCCTGATCACCCTGTGGACCTTTCCCTAAAAAATACAGAAAACACATCTGTCTTAGTTACTTTTTAGTTGTTGCTAGGACAAATACTGACACTCAAAATGAAGGAAGGAATGGTTTATTTAGCTCACAGTTGCTGGAGGTTTCAGCTGACCCAAGGCTGAGTGAAACAGGGCAGAGAGCATCCAGTTCTTGGTGGCAGAACAGCAACAAAATGGTGACAGAGGCAACCAACCAACCAGGGCGCAGAGAGCAACAGCCAGCATCTGTCTCTCTGTTTCTCTTTATATTACATTTAGGCTCTCTGCCTCAACCTATCCGTGTTAGGCCACACCCATAATCCCAGAAGTACTCAGACCCATATCCCATCCGTACTAAAACACATAATCCCAGTGGATCATGACTCAAGTCTCAAACTCTACAAGTCCCTGCCCCATGATTGCATGAGACTTTGGGGGAACAACTAGACATAAACCATAACAACATCATATTAGAAATATAATCAATTGCAAGCAGAAGAAAATCGACATGATGACTTAAATAAGGGGGTTTTGTTGTTGTAGTTATTTTCTACACACATTTCAGACTGTGATGGCATCAGGGCATCATGTGCACAATCTGCCTGTTGTGTATCCTAGAATCAGGAAAGCGGAAGTGCAACATCGTTTAGAAGAGAGAGACATGATAAGTGTTTAAGAAAATAGATAACCTAAGTAGATAAATGTACTGAAGCTTCACCCCATAACCTATAATATATAATTATTACCTGTCATTAAAAAGAGAATAAGCAAAATTTTTAACAAAGAAACTCCTAATTATTTCTTCTCAGTCATAACTGAGTCACAGATACCCATAGCTAGAAGAATGACAGAGAAGAAAAGCTTCTTAGTCGTATAAATTGAAAATCAGGGTTTTGGCCAGCAAGGATGGAGAAATTAGGCGTCTAGTAGGTGTATTAGTTAGAGTTTTACTAGAGGAACGGATATGATACAAGGGATAGTTATAACACAAGATGTACAGATGTACACAAAATTACAAGATTGGCTTATGGCGGTCAGCTGCAGAGCTGGATGAGGAAGCGTGCAGCTGACCTCTGCACAGCTGACACTGAAGGATTCAGTCACAAAGTCTGAAGCTCACTGCAGTATTTTGTGTAAGCCTCTATTAGTCAGCTGATGGGTCTGTAATGGAAGACTGAAGAATCTGTGACAGAAAGCTGAAGGATCTAAGCAGAGGCTGAAGAAACTGAGCTGGAAGCCAGAAGATGAAGTCCAAGCTGATGGTGAAGACTGAAGGTCCTCCGAGGAAGTAGAACGTGGAATCCTTCCTCAACCCCTTTATGTGCCTTTTTTGTACTGTGTCACTCTGGGACAGGCCTTCCTGCACTAGGTCCGGCCCTCCTAGACCCTTAGGCCCCCACAGCCCAGGAGGTAGAACTGTAAAGGTGATCTAACCAAGTTGACATAATGTATCAACCACTACAATCCACCCCTGGTCAACTTGGCAACTAGACATGTTTTTTAAAACCAGTCTCTAGATACAGAGATATACATGTAATTATAACTAACATTGTTATAACTATCCTGCATACAAATGGAAACACACTAATACCCTTACCAAAATAATAGGTAAGTTTTCTTTGATGTTTATGCTTTAACATTAATACAGGTTTAATAATCTTTAAGAACTGGTACTAAATCTACCTATTTTATGACAGAACCATGTATAAAGCTGAAATAGTATAATTATAGTCTTCTTTGTAGTGAATCACAGGGTTGTAGCTTGTATTTAGCACTATCTTTTTTTATTATCTATTTTGTATTTTTTGACCTTTGGCAAGTATCTCAGCAGGTCTTGATTTTTTTTCCTGGTAGAGTGACCCATATCTTTATTTTTGAAGGCTTGGGATCATTTGTCATTGTGTCTGTCTTAGGTTGTTGTAGTTTTTTTATTTTATTTTATTTTATTTATTTGTTTGCTTGTTGTGTTTGTTTGTTTCTTTTATTTTTTATTTATTTTGTGGCTGGTTCAGCCTGCGCTGGTGGTGGGGGCTGGCCCAGCATGTAGTGCCGGGGATCGAACCGCAGTCCCTGCAGTTGCCTGAGCTTTCCTAAGCAGACGCTTTGCAGTCCCTGCAGTTGCCTGAGCTTTCCTAAGCAGGCGCTTTAGACCACTGAACCATCTCGCCGGCCCGGTTGTTGTAGTTTTTTATTTACTTTAATAAACAGGGCATGGCAATCGTAAGAGGCACTCTGAGGGATCTCCTGTACTCCATGTATATTTTTTCTTTTCTCCATTGTGGAATAGTAATTCAATTTCGCCGATAGTCTGGGTCAATCACTCCTGACAGCACTATGATTCTCTTTTTAGCTTGTTTCCTCAGAGGCATGAGGAGACCAAAGTGACCATGGGGAAATCTTAGCTTCCAGTTTAGTGCTATCATTTCTGCGCTTCTCGGTATAATCCTTCCCCCTCTGGGACTAGGAGTTCTAGCACAGCAGAACATAAGGTTGTGGGGATAGGACGCAAAACTTTTGCTAGTGGATCACTAGGGGTAATAGTGAGTGGTATCATTCCTATTCCCACTGGTACCATATGATGTATTAGAGTTTTACTTGAGAAACAGATATAATACAAAAAACAGATGTAATATAAGATATACAAATGTACAAAAAATTAGAAGATTGGCTTATGACGGGCAGCTGTAGAGTTAGATGAGGAAGTGTACAGAGAGTGTCTACACAGCCAAGACTAAAAGATTTAGTCACAAGGTCTAGAGCTCATTGCAGTATTTTGTATAAATCTGTATCAGTTGGCTGATGCATCTGTGATGAAAGGCTAAAATATCTGTGACAAAAGTTAAAATATCTAAGGCCACAGAGTCTGCACTAAAAGCCAGCAGAAAAAGTCCAAGCTGACTACAAAGACCAAGGTTCCTTCAAAAATGTAAAGTGCTAAATCCTTCCTCAACCCCTGTGCATACCTGTTTTGTGTTGAGTCACTCTGTGGCAGGCCCCTCCCACACCCTAGCGTGGGCCCTTGTCGCCCCACGGGGTGGGGCCCCCACAGCCCAGCACATAAAATTGCTGAGGCAATCCAGCCAAGTTAATGCAATATGTCCAGCATGACAACAGGCAAAGAACTTCTTTTTTTTTTTTTTTTTTAAATTTTATTTATTTATTTATTTGTTTGCTTGTTGTGTTTGTTTGTTTCTTTATTTATTCATTTTGTGGCTGGCTCAGCCTGCCCTGGTGGTGGCGCTGGCGCAGCATGTGGTGCCGGGAATCGAACCGCAGTCCCTGCAGTTGCCTGAGCCCTCCTAAGCAGGCGCTTTAGACCACTGAACCATCTCGCCGGCCCAGGCAAAGAACTTTTTGAAGTCTTTTTCAGAGAATAATCTCTCACTTGTATAGACAATGGATACATTACAAATGTTTAAGAATTTGGGCTTTGGTATTTGGCCAAACAATTATGATGTCTCTATAGTTCTTACTACTACTACTAGTACTAGATATGAGATCTTAGGATTGTTATTTCATGTCTGTAAGTCTCATATTCTTGAGATTTACAGTAGTGTTTACTTCATGATGTTTTAAAATTAACTAGATCAGAAAACATTGGTCAAACTCTTGGCATAGTTCTTGGCACATAGTAAGATCCTATATGAGTTGTTATTTTTACTATAAATATTTCTTATTGTTATAATTAACTTCCAGGTTTTTGAACTGCTGGCCATTTGAGAAGCTAGGTAGGAATCTATAGAGGAACCCACCCACTCTTTTTATGGCACGCAGAGCTGGCTCTATAGCAGGAGTGTGAAAATGTGGCAAGTTTCTATGCAAAGGAAAATTCACAAATATTTCTATTCCCTCACTTTTGGCATTTATACAGTAGGTCTGTTGCAAGTCATGACAAACATCGGGAAGTTGTAATGATGCAGATTGTGTGGTTCAAGAGACACTTAGTTCCACCTAATATGCCAGTGGAAAGGAACTAGTCTAGTGTAGGATCATGCTATGATCCTACTCTTCCACAACTGTGAACCACTTCTGTAGGTCTGAAAGGTCATTCTAGAACCAAGTTCTAAGGTCAGTCTGTGACAGAAGGAGTGGCCTGAGTATGTCTACCTGACTGCTTACCATAGCCACTGTAAATCTCCCATGAGGATCATTGACACAAAACATTCCTGACCCCTTTGACAAATTCATGATGTCCATTATGTCCTGATCATGTCACACCTCATTCATAAAATCTTTTGCTTGCTGATATATTAACTTCCTGTCATCCACAAGATCTACATGCTATTCTTAGCTTCAGTTCTACAGCTCACATCACTCATATCTGTCTAAATCTCAGCCCTGCAGCAGAGTTATATCTCAGCCTGGTGTTCTGAATACATCTTCTGCCTATAATATGCATGTAAATGAATGCTGTATTTGAAGATGTAGGACCCAAGAGCTTATGAATGGGTTCTAATTTTTGAAGCTCCATTTAAGCTCCACAACTGTAAATATTTGAGTAACTCGCTTGGGACTCCGTTCTGTTTCTCCATCAGACAGAAGTTTTCTTTCCCCCAGTAAATATATTCTGCTCATAAAAAGATGTAACATTTCCATTGCAAGAAGGATGGTTGACGTATATAAGGATTATGACAGCCTCTTGTCAATCGTCTGTCAGAACAGACATTATGGAGTCTCCTGAAGAACTTCATGAAACAAATAACTTCATGCAATTAGATAAGGTATTTAACTAAAACCTCTTCTATGTAATTCAAAGACCCTGAATTGAAGAGATTTGTTTCATATATGTATCATCATGTTTATGGATATTATAATGCTGTGATCCACACAATGGCTTCATCCTCTTCCAGCAAGAATGATGAATAAGACCAAGTACAACTATCTTCTATATGAATCATAGGCTCCCTTTCATGATGAGTGCAACTTCATATGGATCTTTGCTTTGAATATTCTTTTAACAAGTCTGGTAGAACCATATAGCTATCAATTTTTTTTTATAGCTATCAACTTTGACAGGTAAACTTTGAATTTCAAAAATGGAATACCTAGGTTATAACAGTCCATCCAAAGTATCCATGTAATATCAAGGAGGTTTTGACAGCGTTTGAGTGTTTCCTGTTGTATATTTGATAGGCACCTAAAAGTTGTATCACTAGTGGTGAGCCTGTGGCATGGATGTCGCAGGGAACTGTTTGTATCATTGAAAACCTTACTAGACTTGCCATCACTGGCCTAGGCTGTTAATTAGACTTAGGGAATCTTACCTCAGAGAGGTCTTCTCATCCACACTCGCCCTGGCATTATTCATAAACATATGTGGCTGACTCATACTCAGAACCATCAAGAGATGGATTTAGGATACCTGTGCATGGAAGGATTTTTCCCTTCATTGATGAAGCTCTGTTATTGTCCCCTGAAGGACATATCTGTATATTCAACACAAGTAAAATCCACAGGTTTTTGTTTATCTACTCATCTGTTTTTGTTTTTCTTTAAAATTTGTTTATTTTTGATAGCACATGTTTATAACACACAATGTCCATTTTCATCATAGGGGAATTCTACATGTACAAAACACATCTTTTTTTAAAAAAAATTTTTATTTATTTATTTGTTTGCTTGTTGTGTTTGTTTGTTTCTTTATTTATTCATTTTGTGGCTGGCTCAGTCTGCCCTGGTGGTGGCGCTGGCGCAGCATGTGGTGCCGGGAATTGAACTGCAGTCCCCGCAGTTGCCTGAGCCCTCCTAAGCAGGCGCTTTAGACCACTGAACCATCTCGCCGGCCCTTAATTTTAACTTATTTTTAATCCCTTCTCCACTCTTTCCAATCCTTCAACCCCTACTCATTTACAAAAACTATTTCTGTTGTTCATTCAATTCTCTTTTTCTTCAAATACTTCCCCCTTTCTTCCATCCCCTCCTGCATCTCTTGTTCTCCTTCCCATCTGAAAAAGTTCTTCCTGTTTCTTAATATCTACAACTCTGTTTTGTTCCTGTTTATACTTTGGGTTTTTTTTTTTTTTAATTTTATTTATTTGTTTGCTTGTTGTGTTTGTTTTGTTTCTTTATTTATTCATTTTGTGGCTGGCTCAGCCTGCCCTGGTGGTGGCGCTGGCGCAGCATGTGGTGCCGGGGATCGAACTGCAGTCCCCGCAGTTGCCTGAGCTTTCCTAAGCAGGCGCTTTAGACCACTGAACCATCCCGCCGGCCCTATACTTTGGGTTTGACACACAAGAAGAACAAGGCAATATTTAAACTTGCATGTTTAGTTTATGTCACTTTAGATTACTATATCGAGATGCATCTATCTTCCTAAAAATGTCTCCAGTTTATTCATCTTTATGGCCGAATAGTACTGCACTGTGTATAAATACCACATTTTATAAAATCCATTCATCTATTCATGAGAGCATGGGGGTATTTCTAAGATTTAGCTATTATAAATTGTGCTGCTATAACCATGGGAATGCACATGTCTCTGTGCTATGGCGATTTCAACTCTTTTGGGAAGATACTTAGTGATTGTGTCAGATGAAATTTCCACTTTAATCTTTTGAGGAATTTCATACATTTTGGCTGTATCAGTTTGCACTCCTGCCAACAATAAATGAGGGCTTCTTTTTCCTCACAGCCTCACCATATTTGTCATTGATTGATCTCTTGATGATAACCATTCTTTTGTTATTTTAAAGAGAAAAGTATAAAACAAAATTTCAAAACATAATAGGAGGGTAACAATGAACGTTGTTATCTCTAAATTAGTTACTCAGAGTATAAGATATTGGCATTTACTTGTCCAAACAATATCAACACAAACATTTCTTTTGATTGACCCAAGAGAAATTAGTAGTATAAATATTTAATTACATCTTGATGGTAATCATTCTTTATGGTGTGCAACAGAATATCATAGTTGTTTTAATTTGCATTTTTCTAATGGCCAGTGAAGTTGAACATTTTTTAATGTACTTATTTGCTATTTGTCATTCTTCATTTCAGGAGTATATACTCATTTCAAAGCCATTTTTGGGTTTTTAAATTTGGGTGGTATCAAATATATATATATATATATATATATATATATATATATATATATATATATTTTGGTGGGACCAGGGTTCAAACTCATGACCTTGCACTTCCCAGGCAGGCACTTGTGTCACGGAGCTATCTCCCTGGCCCTGGTATCAAATATATTGAGTTAATTTTTTTATATTGAGTTCTTTATGTCGTCTAGATATTGGTCCTCTGTCTGAGGAGTGGCTGGTACAAGTTTTTCCTATTCTTTAGGTTGTCTTTTCACTCTGTTGGTGCTTTCCCTCACCGCAGAGAAACTTTTCAGTTTATTGTAATCCCACTTGTTGATTTTTTGTAATATTTCCTGAGTAGCCAGACAAAAGACATCGCAGAACCATACAAACTCATAGAAATACAGTAATACCTGCTTGAAAAATCAATGAGGTCACAGATAAAATTAAATAAGAAATTAGTTCCTGCAATCAAACACTGATGTCATTAATGCATGTCCAAGCCTACGGGACACAGTGAAAGTAGTCCCAAGAGGAAGTTTACAGTTGTGAATGCCTGCATTAGAAAAAAAAGAGTAAAAATAAGAAAAACAGAGTGAGGTCAAATAAATTAGTGGATGAGCCTCAAGGTTCTAGAAGCAAGAACAATTCAAATCTAAACCTAGTACAAGGAAGAAAGCTGTAAAAACCAAAGCAGAAATTCATGCAAATGAGACTAGAAAAACAATAGAAAGGATCAATGAATCAAAGAGTTGGTTTATTGAAAGATTAAATAAAATAAACAAATCCTTAGCAAATGTCAAAACAAGGAAAGAACAAACCCATATCCAGGAAAGTAGAAATACAAAAGGGAGAAATTACAATGGATTCTGAGGAAATCCAGATCACCAGAAACTACCTTGAGAACCTGCACTCTGGGCTGGGGAGATAGCTCAGGAGAATAAGTGTTTGCCTGGCAAGCACAAGGTCCTGAATTCTATCCCTTGTACCACAAAAAGAAAAAGGAAAA
>PVKN010010342.1:0-22741 GCA_004027915.1 Capromys pilorides
TGAGACTATGTTCTAACTTTCTCTTTTACAAAATGATTGTGTACTTATCAATACTTTTACAATCATGCTTGAAATATATAAACAAAATACTTAAGAGTTCAACAGAGAATATCCTGACATACTTTTCATGTTCATGAGCATTTTAGAAAAGTTTAGTAATTGGTCCTAAAATTCTAAAACCTTCCATCAGTAAGGGTTTACTAGAAGAAAAGATGTAATACAAGATGTACAAATGTATAAGAAATTACAAGACTGGTTTACGATGGTCAGCCAGAGTTGGATGAGGAAGCACACAGAGGGCATTTGCACACTGGAGGCTGAAGGACTCAGTCTGAGGCCTGGAGCGCATGGCAATGTTCTGCACACGGCCCAGTCATGAGGCCCACAGGTCTGCAATGGAAGGCTGATGAGTCTGCACTAGAAGCCTGAAGACTGAGCTCCTCTGAGGAAATGGAATTCTCCATCCTTCCTCAGTTCCCTTTCACATCTTTTAAGTGATACGTCACTCTAGTGTGGGAGCTCGACACCCTACGGTGTGAAATTGTTGAGCCTACTTAAACTTTTAACATCTCATGTTGATGTTGACACAATCTATCAACCACTACAAACCTCAACTAAGAATTTTGCTCATCCTTTGACACACACACACCCAAATCACAACAATTAAAAATGTCTCTAGACAGTGCCACATATACCAGTACATTTTAAAATTACAAGTTGAGAACCACCACATTTGGCTAGCGTATTTTTTAAAATGTCATCTAATCGTAGTACATATAATTGTGCATTACTAGTTGACAAACCATTTCACTTTAATGATAGAATTTTGGCACTATCATGAAATGATACTTTTTGGTCAGAAGAGAGCTGTATCAGTAGTTTCTCTCTGGCACTGATGCTATAGTACACTTAAAAGCAAGCTACAATCTGCACGCTGTACCAAGCTAGAATGTCTGCTTCTGATATTTAGATTTTATCTCTTCCTTTACTGATCTGGCCTACTGCTCTACTAGTTCTATAGGGACTGCACCCCCCTAGATTAAAACCAAATTCCCATTACCAGTTGATACTACCATCTCTGTATTTCATACACAAACAACTAAAGATGTATGACATTTGGTCAACAGGGCCCAAGAAGCACCATGTAAAAACACATACTTTCTATTATGTTACCTGAAATGAACAGTTTGCAGTAAGAACTAGGGAATACAAAAACAGTTTAGAGTCAAGTAAAGTCTGTTCTATTCTTGAGACACAGAATAATTATTAGAGAAGTTTCTAAGACACAGCAGGTCAAAGAGTAGGGATCATTCAAATATTTCCCTGGCTAGCTGTGCTAAGTATACTCCTATAGAAGCTAATAAACCCAAAAGCTGAAAAATTAGCCTCTGAAATTCTATTTATGTGTGTTTTTTCTCTTTGGTTTTGCTAAAGAAATACCAGGAAGGAGTACTCTGGTTCTGGTCATTGAGATGTGTTTAGAACCTCAAGCCTGGAGTATGAACCTTGCAGGAGTGGACAAAGCCTATTTTCAGAAGCTCTCAGGTGCCACAGACCTCACTCACTAGGACGACAGACCCCATTCCACAGATGCGCCAAGTTTCCACTCTAAAAGATGTGTTGGAATTATAAAGTCATGTGAATATCTGACCACAGGAAATATTTCAAATCCAAGGGAATTTCCAGCTTGTTCATAAATGGAATTGTTCTTTATGGCTCTTAGTATCAGTCACTCTGCCTCCTATGGTGAAAGCCAGAATACTTTCTGGATATGTGAAAATGTCACTGTCCTGAACTGAACCTGCTACATCATGACATTAATTACCCTCTCTTATATAGAAATTCTGTTTCTTACAGTCTTAATGTATTAAGATTATCTTTTAGGTCCCTTTAAGCCTTGTCATTCTACTAGTCTGTATTTTGCTTTGTGTATGAGTTATCTAAAATTTTCATTCACCATTTCCCCCATATTCTCACTAGAGAAGGATGAAGATAAAGTTAAAAAGGGCATCTTGCACAGCAGAGGTCAGTAACTCTATCTTAAAGAGGCCCAAAAGTAAACATTTAAGACTTCCCAAGTGGAATAGTCTATCAGAATCACTCAACTCTCATCTTATAAAAGCAGTAGCACGAATGCAAATAAATAGGCATGGCTATGTTCATGTGCCATGGGTTTTGGTATTTCCTACACTATGGGTTAACAACATAAAAACATTATACTTCTAGAGGTCAAGGATTTAATAAACTTTGTTCAATCAGATTTCTCTGATTTAATTTAATATGCTGTTGACTTTGGTCTACTTGTATTTACATGTAACAAACTTGGTTTCTGTGGGGGAAAAAAAAGAAAGCTTAATGACCTCATCCTAAAACTCTAAGGTTTCTGCTCCTTAAAACACTGTCCTATGGCAACTAAACAACCCTGACCCATGAAAGAACTGTTCTGAGTTTGTCCAGGATTTTCAGAGTTCAAATGAAGACATAACTGTGATACTAAGCTGAAGTGCTCATGCCAAATGCATCATTAAACATGTACAATAAAAGTCTCATCAATAAAATAAACTTCTGCCAAATAAACAATTCCTGGGATATAGCATCATTTTGGAAAAGGCATTTGGAACTTACAAACTCCTAAGTTCCAAGTCACTGCCAAACCAAAGATGAAGATGAAAACCTATACAGAAATCAATCTGAGGCTGAAGGAGGGGCACATCAGTGGTATTCCAACACAAAAACCAGTGCGCTCTGGAGGTGAAAGGCATTCTCGGTTGCTTTGTCCTTTCTAAGCTTCCAGAGTTGCCAAGAAGCCAAATCTACTGTTTACCAGAACGCTCTGAGAAACTTCCAAAAACACTATTTGAAAAATAAAGATATTATATCTCTTCCAAACGTTGTCTTAAACCATGCCTTCAGGGCCAGAAAGTCCTTTGAGTGATATTTCTATTTTGCTGGAATATTTAAAATATATCACTAGTCTCAAAATCCAGGTACAGTCTGATGAGAGAATTGTTATTTTCCATGAGTGACACATGATTTTTTCTATTAATCCAGTCTTTAGATTAAAATTCCGCCAAAACACCTCTACCCCTTACACAATTTCTCTGGGGCTGATCTCCCTTATTCTTTACTAATCAAAATAATTACTTAATTTTAAATGAAGGAATTTGTCTTTATTAAAAGTTACTTTTTAAAGTTTACCCTAGCATTTCTACTTGATAAGAATTTTCATAACTCTAGGATTACGCCTTAGGTCACTGGCAAATATGCCTTCCACATCCTTATGGAACACACTGTATAAATAAACAAGAGTAGAAATAACAGGCAGAACACGCAAAGTCCCGAAACCTGACTGGTGCTCAGTCTTTTCCCTTGTCCCTCAACTCCACACTGGCTATTTCAAATGCATGACAACTTGAAAGCTCACATGGGCTCCTCTTTCATTATTATTTCAAATGTGAAATGCTATCTACTTAAAGATCTACTTTGGCTCCGTGTCTTGGCAGAAGCAAGACTTTTCAGCTAATAAGGGCCTGGAGGCTTTACACAGGAGTTTTCAAAAGCATTCCTATATATTCAGAATAGTCACATTAATAGATCTAAACGCCAGATATAAAATGGCATTTTAAGGACAGATTTAAAAGGTACTAATGGGCAACTTTTAAAGATACTTTAAGGCACAGTTATGAATCTAACATAAAATCATGTTGCCACTTCACCTTGGCTACCTGTTTGTATTCCGTAATGAACTAATCAGGAAGAGACAGAGACGGAGACAGAGAGAGACACAGAGTGCAAGGGTGGCATCTTTTTTCCCCCGGAAAGACAGCCAGGCTAAAGGTCTTCTAACTGTCCTTTCTGTAACAATTAAAAGCTTTGCCTTTGCCTTACTGACACAGTTCACAACCACACACAACGAAAGCAAAACAAATCTTTCCTGTGTGGTGCATTATGAGCCCCCAGCTGGATTACAACCTGCTAGCTAAGCCTACACATGTGAAAGTGTTAGGACGTTGAACCCTGACAGAAGAGCACTAGGTAACACAGTGCAGGAAAACCTTGGGTACCTATACTGCAAGATTTCCGGAGGACAGCTCTTTGTGCTTGGGCCAGACATGTTTACTGTCCAAGAAAGCAGAGGTCTCATGTTCAAATGTACACTTCTATTCACAAAACAAAATGAATGTGCAGGGAAACTTTAACATATATGAAAACACCATTTATAATGGCAAAGCCATACATAGGAAGACAAAACAAATAAAATCAACTGAAAGAATAAAATGGCAGGGGATATAGCTCAACAGCATATGGGCCTGCATGGCAAGCTCAAGGTGCTGAGTTTGATCCCCAGCACTACAGAAAGAAAGAAAGAAAGAAAGAAAGAAAGAAAGAGAGAGAGAGAGAGAGAGAGAGAGAGAGAGAGAGAGAGAGAGATGGACAGACAGACAGGGGGGAGGGAGGAAGGGAAGGAGGGAGGGAGAAGAGGAAGAGGAAGAGGAAGGAAAGAAGGGGCTAGGCATGGTGGCACATGCCTGTTATCCCATCACTCAAGAGATTGAGACAAGAGGATCACTGCAAGCCAAAGACCAGCCTGGGCTAAAGTGAGCTTAAAGCCAGCCTGAACTGCATAGTAAGACCCTGTCTCAAAAAAAGTGAAAGAATAAAATGTTTATAACAGATCATGTTTTCAGTTTTTATCTTAGACAAAGTCATCTCTTCAACATCTTTTCAGCAGCATTTTAGAATCTGGGAAGTCATGTACAAAGCCAAGAGCTTGGCATTACCAGAATGACTATTAAAGAAAGGAGGGAGGAAAACAGGAAGAAAACTAGTTTTGAAAGGTTCAGATTCTTTAGCATTAACATCTTATCAATCATAGGCCAGGTACTACTTGATTCAATCAACAACAGAGTTAGTGTTTATATTTCATATAAGAAGCCTTAAGATAGTACCAAGTAATTTTCGAAAGACAGTACTGTTTTCCAGGTCGCAACACTTCCCTACACCAGTTTTTCCACTTCATCTAAAAACCATATAGTCTAAGAGCCAGCAAGATAGCTCAGTGGACTAAACACCTGCTGCAGCAAGCTCAGGGAGGGACCGGGGTTCGATCCCTGGGACCACATTCCACGTGAGTCCCACCACCTGGCTTACTGATCTGGCCACCAAGTCCAGGTGTGATGGTGCAAGCCAGCAATACCAGTGCTTGGGGAGGCTGAAAACAGGAGGATCACTAAGAGCCTGAGCTGCATAATGAGTGTACTAAATGCATTAAAAAAAGGCCTGCTCCTGGACGGACGAATTGATAGAGAAAACATGGCACCTATACACTATGAGATATTATTCAGCTATCAAAAAAGAATTAAATTCTGCCATCTGCATCTGCCATCTGGATAGAACTTAGGCCACTATAGTAAGTGAAATAAGCCAGCTTTAAAAAGGCGAACGTAACATCTTCTCATACATGTGGAAACTAAATGTTGATCTCACACAACTTTTTAGAATAATGAGTATAAGAGCCTAAGAAGGGGATAGGGGACAGAGGGGTAGAGAAAGAATGGTTGACTGATGTATGGCTATTGTTCAATCACAGGAATAACTCCATGTTTCTTAAGAGTGAGGTAACTATGGTAAATGACCATTATATATTTTTAAATAGCTAACAAAAAAATCTTGACTATTTGCAACACTAAGATATGGCAAACATGTGAGGTGATAGACATGTCAATTACCCCATTTGATCTGCAAATGTCACAGCACACCCTATGAATGTATATAATTATTATGTCAGTAACAGCTATATATTTAAGAATTGGGAAGCACAACCTAGCCTTTCTGTAAATGTTATTTTACAAGAAACAGAACTTGCTTTATTTAGAGCTTAATAAAATGCATAACAAGGAAAAAATGCAATCTGTTTTTCTCACCAAAATACAATCTATCTCTTGTGTTGTATGCACTATGTTTACAAGCAGATTCTCACATCCAGCACATATTTTGCAGCAGCATCTTAACACCAAATGCAAATGCTGCTACATAAAATGCCGCTGACAGAGTTTATAGACTCAACTGGAAAGAGTTGCATGCAAGAGGTGAGGTGTGTCATGAAGACTGTCATAGTCAGCAGGGAACAATGGAAGAAAAGGAGAGTGTTGTGCTTACGTAAACCTTCTTCTCCTGACCTAGGGACTGGGGAAAAAAATAATCCAAATCTCAAGTGAGGAGCAGTCAAGATTTGAATAATAGGGATCTGTCAGGCAGAAGTTGCTAAAACTAATCAAATATACACATATGTTTTAAATATTTTTATCTTTCTCAAAACACATTTTAGTTCTTAATGTTTATAAATGCATGTTAGCCAACCAAACTTTTGATGCATGATCAAGGAGTTTTGGATGGAGTATGAATGAAAGGTCTTCTGTACAGAAATCATACTCTTCATGCATTAGCTACACTACTTGTGAGCAAGAAGCTAGAGTCTAATAGTTGTTAGAATGTAAGAGTTCTCGATTCCTAAGATTTTCTACATTGATGTGTTACATTTAATTTAGTTTTCATAGAAACAATGACTTTTTGCTAATGTTGTTAGTTTATTCAACAACTAATGTAACTATAGGTACATCCGATTTACATGTTCCAAGCACTACTATACTTGGAGTAGAAATGCATGGTATTGGCAACCATGAGTAGGATTCACAGCCTGCAGCGTGCACTGCTATCTGTACTTCTGGTTACAGAACATACAGGGTCCTAGGAAGGCAGAGGAGAAAGGGAGCTGCAGAGATCTGCTGACAAATCCCAACACGTGGGATCCCAAAAGCACAGACTGGGGACTCGGTCAGTTTAACTTTAGAATAATAACACTTTAAAAGATACGTATGTATGGTAATAACGTTTTCTTTTCCAACATGGTGGCATTTTTGTCTTATAGCTTCAACTTCCTACAGTAGTAAATGAAATTCAGGTGTGACTTATTTTATAGATGTAATCACCTTAGAAACTCTTCAGTCTCCAGTGTGTGCAATTATGGGAAAAGAAGCAACAACTTAATATCAAAAATGCTACTACTTTTTAGGGAAACTAACTACATTCTCCATATCCTGCTTCTCTCAATGTAGGTGTTACTCAGTGTCTCTTTTTCTTAATGTTCGCTGCTGTGATTGGAAACGTAAGTATTTCATATTTTTCCATTTATTCTTCCACATATATAAAACAATTTAATTGTATGGTGGCAGATACTCAAATGCGATGATTTAACAACTATTTACCAAAAATGTTAATGCCTTGACAATTATGAAACCCATGGAAATCAGAGAACAGACCCTTAACAATGTACACAGGTGGCATTTTACCATTTGCAACAACTGTGGGAATGCATACAAACATTAAAGGAGCCACAATCATATTTCATAATCACAAAGACAGCAAAAACAAGGTGGCTGCATGGTTTTGTTATCATGCCTCTGCAGGGGTCCTATAGGAAGCAGGGAAGCAGAAAATTGCTTCCACTTCAACATTTTGTTACTGAAATTTCTTTGAAAACTAGTGGCTTTTTTTAAAATACAGAAGCCAATGTTCTGTGATGTTCACATTACTCTGTTGTCTCAATAAAAGATCAATTTGTGGTCCTAGCCTCTCCTGGGTTGTTTTGTGGCTTGATATTCTCCATGGTAGAATCAGCTGTGGATTCCTACCTAAAGTCTCTCCAAGAAGTTTTGGAGAACAACACATTCCTGTGCCAGCTCATCCTCCTCTCTTCACACAAATGCAAAGGCTGCGCAGGCAGGAGAAATGCTCTCCAGGTCATGCGCATACACATCTTGCTCACTTTGGCCTGCAATTTACTCTGGGATCTTACTGCATGAAGTTATTTGCACAGGATGGCTTACACCCTGTACTCTAAGAGGGGCCTGTTCTTACATGGTGAGCTCTCTTATCAATGGATTATCTATCTACTCTACCTCCATAAAGAGAATAACCCAAAATTGTTTCTAGCCATTGTTCAGATGTATAGCTGCTTCTTCCACTATAAAGACATAAATTAGTTGAGAAGTAGTTATTTGGTACAGGGTTTTGCTACGCAGCTTGGACTTGTGGTGATTCTCCCATCTCAGGCTGCCCACTTCTGGGATTACAGGCATGCACCACCATGCCTGGTTTCAGTGGCTGGCACAGAGCCACTGGGTTCCGGGTTCCCAGTTTGGCGGGTATGTGGTACCAGGAATGGAAGCTGGGTCCTTGTGCTAGCCAGGCAGGCGCTTAGACCTCGAAGCTACCTTCCCAGCCTATTCCCACCATTTTAATTAATGAATCACACTAATCCCAATCTACCAGGCAAAGAATTGCAATCAGATATCTTTATCTCCACATTAAGAAAACACAAAAAGCAGAGCCTTGAAAGAGAGGCCTCCCTGGAGGGTGGGTGGGCGGGCAGCCTTTAATGAATGGTCATTCCAGCCAGGGATATAGCTCAGAGGCATGAAGCGCCTGCCTGGGAAGCTCAAGGTCCTGGGTTTGATCCCTAGTGCTACCAAAAAAAAAAAAAAGTTTGTAATATGAACAGCCATTCCTGAAGTGTGAGTGCCCTCCTCAGACCTCACAGCTCTTGCGTGTGCTGGAATTTCAAGTCGTCCAGAGCCACCCTGAAAACACAATAAAGACCTTCTCTGACTGCAACCACCTCCCCACAGAGAAGCCTGTGGCCACCTCCAACTCCAGACAGTTTGGTGGGGTAATAAAGAGGGTGGGGCAGGAGAAAATGAGGCCAGCAAAAAGGGAGGCTGCTTTTCCTTTTTTTTCCCCTTTTCAAAAGAAACCTCTGCTAAGCTGGTTTCAAGTATCACCACTTATCTGAACCATAATCCACCTCTGGGTAAAATACTACTATATATGAAAGTTTGATTTTCTTTTCTTTTCTCCCTCAAGAAAATTGTTATCCAAGGAAACACTCTAGTAAGCCAAAATCATCAGAAGAGGTAGTGAAATCTCATTTCTCATACTGCAGGTGTGTGAAGTCGCTAGCTAACACTTCGACCACAGGTACCTTGCTCATTTACAAGGAAAAGATACCTAGAAACTAGAAGATTTTCACTGATAATGATTAAATCTCTACAATGAAAAGTAGATGGATATAATGTGATAATTCAAAAATTATAACTGAAGCCAATCACAATTTTAAAATTTTTATTTTTTTCCTTTCCTGCTATAAAAATAAACCTTCCTCATAACACAGAATAAAATTAGATCCATAGAACTTTTAGAAGTGGAGTCATATGAAAAACAAAAACACACTGGAGAATTACCAAAGGGGTAAAAGCTATTTAGGTTATTTTACATTACCAATTAAAGTACAACAAATAAAAATCCAACTTGGGCCAGATCCTTTCCAGTGGCTAGTGCAGAGGACCAGGAAGAAAAACCTTTTTACCAACCAGTAAGCAACCTGGAGCCTTGTGCTCCCCAAACGGTGCACTCTGGGTCGACCACCCTCTCTACCAGGAACGACGGAGGTTCTTCAGTGCAAAATACTCTTAGCAGACGCATTCCTCGTGATGCCTCCTGCGCTTGCTACGCTCACCCACTGGGAGGCTCTTCTGCAGTCATCCTATCCTGCTGTCTCCCCCCACCACGTGCTTTTGTAGGGAAAACTGTTGATGCACTTTCTTGTGACAATATCAGGTTGCCTTTGTAAGATATGATATATTTCAAATATCAATGTTTAAAAGTCATTTCTTCTCCTACTTTAAAAGTAACAAAGATAAAGCATTTCTGAGAATGACTTAACAATCACATTAATTTTAAAAAAATATTAACAAAGCCTATTCCAATGCAGTGTCTTTTTCTCCATCTCATCTCATTAAAAAGCTAAAACATCTCGGGGGAACTTCAGCTTACCTCTGGTGTAAAACTAAGCCTGTCCTATTTTCCCTGTGATCACTTTACAAGTGTATCCTTCCTCATAACAAAACTCAGTCAAAAGATATCTTCTGTTCCACTTAAAACATACAAACCTGTGCATCTGAAAAAAGGCAACTAAGTTCTCCAATCTTTTTGGGCTGTATAAAATCTGTTTTGTATCTGCAGGCTACAAAGCTTCCTAAAGCTAAGCCACAACTAACAACGCTAACACTTTTTTTTATTACTGTGTGTTCAGTGCTAAAACTATACTATTGAGGTTGACTTACTAATGTTCACCATCACTCTACAGAGTAGGTCCTACTGTAATCTCCACATTACAAAACATGAAAATATGGATCAGAGAAGCTTAAACAGCACGCCCATGATCACTGCTGGCTGAACAAACTTGCAGATTCAATGCGACTACCACGTGTTAGCATATGTGAGCCCTAAATCACATAACATAAATTATGGATATTCCTCTTTTCTTTCTCTTACACAAAAACCTTACTCACCCACCTCCCCCTCCCCCCCCCAAAAAAAAACAAACGAAACCTAAGCTCTCTAATTCATATTTTATTTTATTTTATACCAGGGATAGAACTTGGGACCTTATACTTGCTGGGCAGGCAAGATATGCCACTGATCTATGTGTACAGTCCCCATAATCTATCCTAATAGTCCTAATTTTTATATAATACTATAATCTAAATAAAAAATTTCTCCTTTTAGTTTCAGTCAACCTGTACTGAGACAGTATGTTCTCTTTATAAATATAGCAAGGGAATGATCACTTTGCTCAGCCTTCCTAATTCTTAGGGTCCTCTGACTTCATTTCTGTGCTTTTTGTTGTTGCTGCTGCTCCATTTCCAGCGTTCATGACTGCCCTTTGAGGCTGGGCTTATCTGTCACCCCATTCCCACAGATAAACAAAGACCTGGCTCATGCTGCCGTAATGGAGCTGAGAAGGACCTCAGATCAAGCAGCCTGCTCCAGTCAGCCCTGCTCAAGGCTCAGGTGCTCAAAGCCAGAACACGGGAGCAGCTCCCTGAGTGTGGCAGGGGCTGGGCTGTCACTGTCGTCCACTGCAGCAGGTTCCCAGCCTGTGCCTTGTCCATAAGTGGGAAGTGGGGAGCAGACAGTCCACATAAAGGCCTCTGGCCAGATAAGGGAAATGTTCACCTCTATTACCTTCTTCCGTTCATAGCAACACGGACATGTTGTTCCCAAAGTGTAACTCTTTCCAACTTACGCTTAAATAACTAGACCAACAGACAAAATGATAAAAGCACTTATTACCAGGAGACTAACAAGGAACACAGAGCAATTGTGCTATATATCCAAACAATACCCCTGAAGTCGCTAGGTACTTTCTCTATCAAACTATGCAGCACACATTATAAAAAAATCCTCACATAAGCCCTGTATTACACTCTAATATGGCACAAAAAACTCACTACCTACCATATGGAATTGTGCACATTTCTAACTCTGTTCTAGAAGAACTTTAAGGTATTGTCTGGGTAAACATACCAAGTGAAGTAAGAATTTTATTAAAACAAATCCATATACAAGAGGAGAAGGAGTGAGAGACAAACATAAGGAGAATAAACATAATTAGCCAAAGATGAAGACCATCTGGGATACTTCCATGTGGAAAAGAGCATTTGCTGCTTTAGGAATATCATTTGGTCCACTTACAAGAGAGCAAACATTCCAAAAAGGTGCCTTCTGAGGTTCTGACCACTGTAAGAAACATGCACACACACGGAAAGGAAAATCTCAGAAACTACTTCTTACTCATGTTAATTACCACGCATTCTGGTTTTTAAATGCTGGTGATGACATGCTAAATTTATTTCGTGCCTCACCAGTGACTCATACTCACTATGTGAAAACCTCTGCCCTAAGAAAATCATAACATGTCGGACTACAGAAAAACCAAGTTGCCAAATTGGACAATTTTGATAGATTACTCATACTCCACTAACATTTCAGGGTGATCCAAGACAAAAGTGAAACATACTGGAAGTTCCAAATAACATCTGCCTAAAGAATAAATTTCAAATTAAAAGAAAGGGAGCAAACAAGGGAAATAGTTGAAGATATTATTGCAACAAACCCATTCAACCACATTTCAAAAACTTTGACTATTAAACCTTTACTGTAGACTGAAACAAATTACTCAAATTCAAGTATTTTACAACCCTCTCTGCTCCTCAAACCTGGCTTTCTACCAGAGGTTAGATATTAGCGAATGGGTGGTAAAAAGGTGGGTCACTGGGGATTGGCACTGTGACATCAGTGCCTGGCTCTGGCTTTTTACCTAGTACATCCACACCCAGGCCAGGAAAAGCCCTCCCATTCTTTGCCAGAATTTCAAAAAAACAATTATCTGTAGGAAACCTCAGGGGACAGAAAGAAGAGCAGTCTAAAAAAAAATTCGGCAAATTTTGGCCGGATACTTTTTCTTGATTACTGTCTAAAAATACTAACATGCTGAAGTTAAGATTACTGATAACAGAATACAATCAAAGTCAGAGAAAAAAAAGTGTAACTTCAAAGCAAGTGGTGTTTATTCTTTAAAAAGATACAACCTAGGTATGGTGATCAGCCCAGCGATAGACTCAGCACTCAGGAGGTGAAGGAAAGAGAGCTACGGCAAGAAGGCAGGGAAGAGGCAGAGACAGAGAGAGGGAGACAGAGGCAGGCAGAGAGAGAGAGGGAGACAGAGGCAGGCAGAGAGGCAAACATACATTCTGAGTAGCAGCAATGTCACTAGGATTGTAACATGTACTATATTGGTAAGAAAACTGAAAACCCTTTCCAACTCTGAAAACATATGTCCAACAGACAATACATGTTCCACGTGGAACCACAGAAGAAATATTCTGATATGAAACACAGCAAAGATCATGTACCACCCGAAGTCAATGAAGAAAAAAACTTAAATGTTTTCAAAATGAAAAATGTTTTACGGGCATGTACAATTGCCAATATTTTTCAAATTATGCACAGTAAATAGGTATGGTATCAAAAAGATCAAAAAGATCAATATAATAACATCCCACTATTTTCTATTAAACTTATTTTTCCCTTGTAGACATTTTATTTTATTCCTCCCATTATCCTAACTCACCCAGCATTAGAAAACACAGTAACCAAGTTTCAATGAGCATTGAAATTTTCTGCTGCTATTCAAATGACACATTATTATACTCCAGAATATCTTTCTTTTAATGAATTAAATCACAACTGAAAAATTTCCCAATAATGTCATTTCCTTCGCCCTAGCTAGTTATGGGAAATTCACTTCTAGGCCATATCTATCTCTGCTACCTTTTCAGAGTTCTGAATTAATTTTTTTCCCTTTATTCCTTATCATAAAGCTATCAGACATAAATTAATAATGAGAGAAAGAATGAAAACCATTAAGACTAACTACTCACATCAGATTTAGAGGACATGTTCTCCTCCACGTCAGAATCATTGGGATCCACAATATCATCAAATGGCGGTAGAGCTGATTTTTTCTTCTCTGTTACCTCACTTTCGATTTTGACCTTTCCCATCTTGACATGAGATTTATCCTTTATCTGTTTTTTATCAGCAGAACAAGTGAGTATCAGTGGTGGTGCGCTAGAAAAACTTTTAAATAAAGCCTCTGAGCTACTTTTTTTCCTCTTTTTGGCTGAGAGTTCTTCAGAGTCTGAGACAGGGGGCCTTTTACTAGGAGCCTTCTTATCTTGCTGTCCACTGGTGATGGTGAGTAAGCTACTGTCTGGTTTTGGCTCTTTTGACATGGGTTTAGGTTCCTTGAAGGCCATTTTAGGAACTATTTTCTCTTCTTTCAGTGGTTTATTTTCTTTGGGTTTCTTAGAGGATTCTTTGGAAGATTTGTTGTGATCCCTGGAAGGTTCTTTGAAGGCACTTTTATGTTCTCTGGAGTCTTTAGAAGGTTTTTCCTTGTGCTCCTTCATTAATTTGTGAGGCTTTGAAAAACTGGTGCTGCTGCTGCTGCTACTGCTGCTGCTGCTGCTGCTGCTGCTGCTGCTACTGCTGCTGCTGCTGCTGCTGCTGCTACTGCTGCTACTGCTGCTGCTGCTGCTGCTACTGCTGCTGCTGCTGCTGCTACTGCTGCTGCTGGTATGAATACTCCTATTAGGGTCCTGCAGAAAGGGGAGAAAAAAATAAACTCTCAAAACTAAACGGGAACAAAGACTCAAAAGCAATTTTCTTGAGTTGAATACACATAAAATGATCTTTCTTTGAATGTTCTCAACTTAGCTCTAAATATCAAAAATATTTTAATACAAGTCAACCATCAGAGCGTACCAGATTGGAAGAGTACACAAGGAGAGAAGGTTACTATGATCTAAGAATTCAGTGAGGCAAGCTGTCCTCCTAATCACTGGAAGCATGGAGGTTTTAAACATTTCAGTTCTATAAATGTTAACTGCAACCTTGTCCTAGAAGATACAAAGATGAATAAATACACGATCCATTCTTAATAATTATAAGGTATCTATCATTGATGCTTGTGGGAAGAAGAGCCAACTATCAAATGCTGTGACAACAAAAGTGAGGGGACTATCTAGTTCTGCCAGGGAAAACAGGAATTCAAAAATTCATTTAATGGAGAGATAGATCAATCTGATTCCAGAGGATAAGCAGTAATTACTAAAAGAAGAATACAATGATACTTACAGACCAAACTAAACTAAAGGGAGCAAATCATGGAGTGTATCTGGGAAACAGCACCTAGCAAGAGCCCAGCACTGAGAAGGTGGGGAAATACCTTAGGATCACCTAGTAAAGTCAGGTCACATTACATTTAAAATATAGTAATAAAAAAATCAAAAGAAATAATTTCCATTTAGGGACTTTAGAAAACAATTGTTTTATTCTGTTTAAAATTTCAGCTAAGGAGTATGCCTTTCAGAAGTCCAAAGAAGAAAAGGAATATAACATAATAAAATTTCACCTACACATGAAATGGACTGATCATTACTGCAAGGAATTATGAAAAGGACTCAAATATTATCCATTTTTTCACTCATACAGACACCTCATAATATACAACCTCTACATATTTTTCTGTTCAGGAATGAGCTCTAAATCCACACTTATTGTATTTGTGAACCTATACCGTTACTAGTAAGAACACAAACACAAGCAGATGGTAGACATGTAAAACTTCACGCCAATACTAAAGGAAAAGCTCTTTCTTTTAGAAGATGGTTTCCATCTTCCAAAATTTCAACTAAAATTTACATCAGGGTTGCTATTCTTTTTTTTTTTTTTAATTTATTTATTTGTTTGCTTGTTGTGTTTGTTTATTTATTTATTTATTTATTTTGTGGCTGGCTCAGCCTGCCCTGGTGGTGGCGCTGGCGCAGCATGTGGTGCCGGGGATCGAACCGCAGTCCCTGCAGTTGCCTGAGCCTTCCTACGCAGGCGCTTTAGACCACTGAACCATCTCGCTGGCCCAGGGTTGCTATTCTTTTCTTTCTTGAGTCAGGGTCTTGCTATGTAGTTCAGGCTGGCCTTATATTCACCATGCAACAAGATTGGCCCTGAACTCATAGCACTTGTCCTGTCGCAGCCTCTCAGATGCTGCAACTGCAGGCAGGTGCCACCCTGTACAGCTTACTATTTTTGCTTCTAACTCATCCACTTAATACAAACCAATCCTACTTATTCCATTTATTTTCTCAAGGGAGTATTTGGTTTTTAACTTATAAAATGAATAAAGTTACTAAGCAAAGATATTCTTATATTTTTAAGCTAAACAATACCTTATATAATCTGTGAAGCTAAATCTAAAAACAAAATGCTTTAAAAATACAATTCATGGGGCTGGGGAGATAGCTCAGTAGAATAAGCACTTGCTTGGCAAGCACAAGGGCCTGAGTTCAATCCCCAGTTCTGCAAAAATAAATAAACAAACAAAATAATTCATATTAGTGAATTTTTAAAAATGTATTTGATACAGGGTCTCACTATGCAGCTCAGAATCATGATGATCCTCCTGTTTTTAGCCTCCGCAGCACCAGGATTATAAGCATAAACCACCACCCCCAGACTCCACAGACCCCTCAGTACACCCAGGGGCAGGCCAGCTTGGCATGAGGTGCCAATAATCAAATTCCAGTTCCCAAACTTGCCTAAGCAGGTGCTTAGTTTACTGAGCTATCTTGCTGGCCCTTGAAATGTCAACTTTATTTTTTTTAACTTTATTTATGTTATGGCCAGCTCAGCCTGCTCTGGGGGCGGGGCTGGCGCAGTATGTGATGCTAGGGATTGAACCGCGGTCCTTGTGGTTACCTAAGCTTGCCTAAGCAGGCGCTCTAGACTGCTGAATTACCTCAACGACCCTGAAATGTCAATTTTAGAAAAATATATTTATTTATTTGATACAGGGTCTCACTACACAGCCTGGACTTGTACTGACCCTCTTTGTCTCAGCCTCCCCAGCGCTGGAGCGCACCATCATCACCACTTTCAGGACCTGCACAACATACAGTACCAAGGATCTAACCCGCATCCTGGAGTTTGCCAAGCAGGCACTTAGACTGCTGGGAAGCTATCTCCTCAGCCTTGAAATGTCTTATTTCATAAAGTCTACTAGAAGACATTTCCTGAAATGTTATGCTATTGCTATGCATAATTAAAATACAACAGACAAACTAAATTAAGGAAGAACATTTTGAAATTTACTAACCTAGAGTTTTTTTTAAGTTGGTTTGTTTACTCGCTTCATTTTAGTCATTTGATGGCTAGAAAACTCAAGTATTGCTGTTTAATATTCAACCTACATGAAGCATTGCACATATTTTCTTTAAGGAATTTTTAAAAAGCATACAATTATAAAACTGCCAACATATTTCTAACGCTAACTAAAAAATACTAACATTTCAGCAACAGGGTGGAGGGAGCACTACAAATGACTTTTCATAAGTTCTTTTCAAAATCCTCTGTAGAACCAACTGGAATTCTTAATAAAAGGGAAACTGTGGCATCAGATACAGAATTTTATCTCATAATCTCATAAGGAGTTATGTAAGTTTTCATAATCTTTTAAGTCTTAGGTCTAAGCACTCAGTGTTACCTTTTCACCTACTTAACAAATCTTGACTTGAAGAAGTAACCTGATCATTTTTATTCCTCTCTTTTTATAAGTTTTCCTTAAGCTAAGGCAATTCAACAGCTCTTAATAAGCTGAAAGGACAAACACATTCCATAAAAAAATGACAAATGTAGAGAATGGTTTCTATTATGTGGGAAGCATTTTCTTTGTCTGGGTCTGTGATAAATGACAGTTTAAATACAAGCCATCAGGAATTATATTCATACATGTACTAAATGTGTAACAGTGGCTTAAGACACACAACCAAGCATTAAGTTGCTACTACCCTAGAAGAAAAGCTTCTACTGCTTCTCAGCTTATCTATCAGACACATGCACACACAGGATTCAGTCAGTGGCTTTTCAGTTTTTATTGAACCAGTGACCTCAACATGAAGTGTCATTGGGTGACACACTCTAATTAGCATCAAGTGAAGTTTAGTTTGCACATACTATACAATTTAAATTCTCTTTGTGTGAGGCTTATTGAAACAAACTGAACATCAAGTAATCCAACCAGAGGCAGCATATGTGCCTAACAAATCTCATATATTTAACGTAAGAGACTACATTTTTGTATTAACTTTACAGTCTGAGGATATAAAGTGCAACATTTTTGTTCATTCATTCACAAATCTATTGAAGATTTCCTTGTTTTTATTTTCTGGAACAGAATAGGTCTCTTTAATGTGCAATGTCTTCTAATACTACTTGTCAACAACTCTAGTAGATGGCTTAAGAAAAGGGAAAGTTGCAATTAATTGCCAGAGTAGAATTTCCTGATTATATCTGGCTTTCATTTTCAAGTTATTTCCATGTCTACCTCCCGCTAACTCCAAACTGATTTGTCAACTCCTATTTCTTTGCTCTCTCAGATCAATCCTATTTTGCTCACTGGAGCTCCAAGTTAGACTCAAAGGCGTTCAACATACATAACTGCACAAGTGTGTCAGGCTCCCTGGCCTCGACTGCACTCAATAAAAGAGAGACTCCACTTTACTCCTGGAGTGATGGAAGGCTGAGCTTCCAGGTAAGTAGCTAAAAGGGAGACAGCATGTCTGCTGCTACCATGCAGGCTGAGTTACAATGCACATATAAACAGCATGCTTAGGGAAAGGGGAGGAGGAAACAGGAAGGGATAGAAAAACAGATGTTCTGATGGAGACGAAAAAAATCTAGGGTCAATATGAATGAGGGTCAGTATGAATGCTTAAGGAGACTCAAGTAGAATATATAAAAATTGCTAGAAAAATGTTAATTAGGTTAAAACTCCAAATTCCAAATTCTCAGGCTGAGAATTTGCTAGATAAAGAAAGGACCACAAACAACTGGCAGTTTGAAAGATCAGTGGTAAGAAAGTTCAAAGAACACCACAAAAAATACAAGAGATAAAAATCATAATGAGAAAAGGGCAAGCTACAAGAAGGCTTCCACACGAGTCCACAGAACAGATAGGAGAAGCACCACGATTGTGACAGAAGAAAATGTCCATGAGCCAGAAGAAAAGACCAAACTGCAATTCCTCGGGGGTTACCCAAGATCCACACAACACTGATAATAAAAAATACCCAGGAAAATTGCATTAAATTTGCTGAACTTTAGGGATAAAAGGAAAAAATGATGACAAGTTAGCAGAAACAGTTTAAGACATGAAAGAATCAAATCAACCGTTGGGTTTTTCATTTGTAACACTGTAATCTAGGAGAAAGCATAACAGTATCTAGATGGCTGAAGAAAAAAAAAGTACAATAGTCACTCTCTGTCCACAGAAGATAGGTTCCAGGACCCCAGTGGATCCCATAAAACAGAATTATATCACACTATATCAAAACTTATGATTTTTAGAATTTTTCCCTTAAAACATCCTGGCTATTGTTGGTCATAGGTAACTGAAACCATAGGAAGCAACACTGTGGGTAAGGGAGAATGAACCTTTGCACAGTCCAAACATACTAGCACAGGGCAAGACAGCAAGACTTCACCAATTTTTAAATATTGAAAAAAGCAGTGATCGCTTTCTCATTTACATACAGGGCTTGAAAAGGAACTCTAGCCAAATGATCGATAATCACAGCAAGAGGCTGTTAGTGTTCAAGAGGATGGAGAACAGAACAGTGCTAAACGTACCTTACAGTCTACACAGGATGAAATCTAAGTGGATAATAAAACACATGAATAAATAGTGAGTGCTTAATACATATTCTCAACAGAACATAGTCTAACAGCACTGTGGGCCTCCAAAACTAGATAATCCTTACAGAAATTCAGACACCTAAAGAAGAGTGATAAGGTGAAAGAAAATGCTGGTGTCTTTTCATGCTAAAGTGGAAGAAAAACTAAATTATGAACAATTAAAAGGGAAGGTAGCAAAAAAGTACGGAATAACTGTCATATCAATGAAGAGAAATGGGAAATTAATATCAACTTGAAAATACAAGCATAATTAAGGAAAATGAAAAGTAATAAATGTAAATAATAAGCAGATGAAAGAAAAGAAACAAAAGTATCACTCAGAATAAAAATGAAAGAGCTGGGCCGGGTGAGATGGCGCCCGCCTATAATCCCAGCACTTGGGAGGCTGAGGCAGGACGATCATTGTGAGTTCAACACCAGCCTGGGCTATTCAAGGCCAGCCTGAACTGCATAGCAAGACCCTGTCTCAAAAAGACAAAGAAAAAAAAAAGGCAGATTTCCTACTGAAAGAGTGTCAGACTGAGCTGGAAAGGCAGGTCAGATCCTGACTGCTTGCATGACAAACAAAAGTCAAATGATTTCAGAATTTAAAAGACAGGGATGACATGAAAAATATCAGCAAAGTGCTCTGGTTTGTGTCTAGTTGTCCCCCCAAAGCCTCATGTAATCATGGGGTGGAGACTTCTGGAGTTTGAGACTGATTCATGATCACTGGGATTTTGTATTTTAGTACTGATGAGATTATGGGTCTGAGTACTGCTGGGATTATGGTGAGGCGCGAGGTGGATAGCCTGAGGCAAATAGCCTGAATGTTACATAAGAGAGTCAGAGAGACAGACTCTCTGCTGCCCTCGTTGATCTGTTGCTTCTGCTACAATTTGTTGCTGTCCCACCACCATGAACTGGATGTTCTCTGTCCTATCCGCTCAGCCTTGGAGCCAGACGAATATGGACTGAAACCTCCAGTAAATGAGCTGAATAAACCTTTCCTACCTTCATTTTGGGTGTCGGGTATTTGTCCCAGCAAGAGAGAAGAGTAACTGAGACACAAAACATTCCTCAAAGAAAACTGCTATCAGATAATGTTAAATTCAAGGTTAGGTGCACCAAAGAGCATAAACGACTTAGAAAGCTAAGTTGTATCAAAGCAAAATGTATTTGTGATAAATGGTCAGATCTAATAAAACTGGTGTTGACAGTAAAATTAGCTTACTTATACATATGCAACTTTCTCATAAATAAATCACACAATTTTATATGTACCCAAAGAACACTGAAAAAAAATCAGTCATAAGGTATCATAAAATAAACTCAAATACCTCATTAAAAGTATCTGTATAGGCTATATTTCTTCATCATACTCTAACAAAATGAGAAAAATATCTTTTAAAAATTAAGGGCCACCATGCCTATAATACCAACACTTGGAAGGCTGAAGATCATTGTGAGTTTGAGATCAGCCTGGCCTACAAAGTAAATTCAAGGCCAGCCTGATCTTTATAGAGAAACCTTGTCTCAAAAAGATAAATTAATAAATTGATTAATAAAATAAAAAATAAGGGCCCAGAAAACAAGTGCTGTAAAGGAAAAAAAGGAGATGAAGGCAGAAAGTGAACTCGAGCACCAAGAGAGACTTCACACTCACTTTGAGAACCTAGGAAACAGTCCACACATATTCAAACAGAAGGGTACCAAATATAAAGAAAGTAAAAGAAGCAAATTTATCAGCATTAATACTTTCATCAGATAACTTAATTGCATAATTGCTTGAATTGTGTACCTATTCTTCAATACTAAAGATAAATTTATCAAATTATTTCTGACAAAGTATATCAAAGTGGTATCTCTAACCCTGATCTGCTATTAAAGGAACAAAATTAATGAGTAAATAGCAATTTTTGAAATATTTCAAAACAGCTGAACACCAAAAGAAAAGGCCAAACAATTCAGAAGTGTTGTAACACAGGGAGAGAGAAAGAGGATTTGGGGGCAAAGGCAGAGCAAAATGGACTACTGATAATGCTTTCGTTGTTTTCTGTTTTCGAAAGTACCAGGACTCCAACTCAGGACTTCACATTTGCTCAGCAAGTACACTGACAATGTTTATAAGCTTTTTGTTAACACTTCATTTTTACCTATAAACATTTTATTAAAAATTAATGGCAGAGGGGTTGGGGAGATAGACTCAGTAGAACAAGCGCTTGCCGGCAAGTGCAAGGGCCTGACTTCAATCCTTGCTTCCAACAACAAAAAAAAAAAATTGATGGTACAAGACAATAAAATTGTAAAGCAAAAACATTTCAACTATAAAATAGAAAAACAAATGGTTATTCAAACACCACAGCTAACATAGAGCCAACAGTCGTCCCCCCCATACATATCACTCAGTGGGAAGGGAAGTAAAGGAACGCAGCCCAACGGGATGGGATCTGGCACCTGAGAACAGCAACAGGAGTCTTGCATTCCACAGCAATCGAAGTGGTCATTACGTGAAGAGAATCTGAAATACTCACACACACATGAGAAAAAGAAGCATCTGCTGTTACGGGGTACAATACTGCATGGAATTTTATTCCAGTAATGCTGTCCCACTTTTTAAGGAGACATTCAGCTACAAGAGTACAGGAAACTACATTGTACTTCGTAAAAGTCAACCATATGAACTATTCTCTTTAGGAAGGTCAACAGGTGACACTGCTATAGACAGAGTATGGAATAGGTAAAGTATGAAGAAAGAAAAGCCACTTGGGGACGGCATCACTGTTGAGGGGTGCTGGCAGTTCAATGGTAACATGCTTACAGAATGCTTACTGGTCCAGATGCTATGCAGAAGTTTTATAATTATTAACTTAACAATCTTGTAAGGTAGGCATTATTAGTTCCACTTATAAGTGAGGAAACGAAGGCAAAGACCCAATGTGGTCATGGACATCTACTTAAATGAAGGGGATGAGATTCAAGTATCCTCACTCCAATGCCCCATCTCAACAGTATTTTACGAATTCTCAGTAGAGATGCTGGTTTCGAAATTATGTTTCAAGGGCCATGGATATAGCTCAGTAGCACAGTGCCTGCCTGGCAAGCACAAGGTGCTGAGTTTGATTGCCAGTACCCTCAAATAGTGGTGTATCAAAACCAGATTTCAGTCTTGCCAATTTAACATAACTTGGAAATCATGGATCAAAAGAATAGGGGATGGAATGGGCTCAAAAACTTCAAAGAACTACATCATCAAATGTACCTGCAGCCTAAGCAAAACTACACAAGTTCTATTTAGTTCCAATAGTGTGTACATAATAGGATTTTTATAGAGGTAGGTAATAAATATTTACCTTGAGATCAGAGGCTCTGCCTAGACATGTTCAAGTGTGTTAAATGAGTTCTTTGCTACCAAATAAGTACCTACTTTATAGTCTACGAAGTACTTATTGAAAAGGGTTGTATTCAGAGGATTTATGGGATATTAAAAAAGCAATTTCTCTACAATTCCCTAAAACACAGATGTCTCCAATTAGTCAAAGGACAT
>PVKN010010343.1:0-22741 GCA_004027915.1 Capromys pilorides
AAAAAAAAAAAAAAAAATGAAGTGACATTTTAAAGGAAAATACAATACAAGACCATATTGTCTGTCCACAATTGAATTAAGCTATAAATCAACAATAAATATAAAATATGTATTTCATATTTAAGGAACACAGTTCTAAGTAGTGCATAAGTTAAGGAAATAATAGAAATTAGAAAATATCTAAATCTGAAAGATAGCCGGGCGTGGTGGTGCACGCCTGTAATCCCAGCACTCGGGAGGCTGAGGCAGGAGGATCAGCGTGAGTTTGAGACTAGCCTGGGCTACAAAAGTGAGCTCAAGGCCAGCCTGAACTATATAGTGAGACCTTGTCTCAAAAAGACAAAAATAAATAAATAAATAATAAAATAAAAAATAAATCTGAAAGATAATTTAAAATACTATATCTCTAAACATGGGATTCAGCTCAAACAGTGGGCAGAGGGAAATGTGTAGCATTTCAGTGTTTATATTAGAATGGAAAGCTGATGATTAGTGGTTATTTGAGTTTTCTAGTACTATAAAGCAAATAACCACAAATGTTGGTTGCTTAAGTGATAATAAATATTTATTATTTTGTGGAGGGCTCAGCCCATTCTGGGGCAGGGCTGGCGCAGCACGGGGTGCTAGGGATAGAACCGTGGTCCCTAGGTTTGACCAACCTTGCCTACACAGGCGCTTTACACCACTGAGCTATCTCGCCAGTCCCAATAGTAAACATTTATTCTCTGTCATAGTTGTTGCGGATTCGGAACTAGAAAGCAGCTTCACTGGATGGTCCTGGCTTGGGGTCCCCAATAAGGTTGCAGCCACGTGTCTGCCAAATCAGGCGGCAGGAAAGAAGCATGCGTTTCCACTGCAGGTACTCGTGTGGATGACAAGTTGGTAGGCTACTCATACGGTTGGTGGCAGGCTGTTGACAACTGGACTCAAGGTCCTCTGTACATGGGCTTGCCCAGGGGGCTGCTTGTGTATTCTTCTATGATGACGGCAAGGTTCTCTCCAGTGAGGGACCCAAGACAGAGAAAGGCAGGCAGAAGCTACTTGCGACCCATGCTTGGGAATCACACGCCATCACTTCTCCCGGATTCTGTTCGTGAGAGACAAGTCGCTAAGCCTGATCCACAGTCAAGAGGAGGAAAATTAGGTTCCCCTTCTGAAGGAAAGAGGGTCAAAGAACTTGCAAGCATTTATGAAAATCACAGTGAGCTCAGTAAGCACTGACCCTAAAGAAAGGAGAAAACAAACCCAGGAAAATAAAGCCCAAGGAAGTAAGAAAAAAGCAGGAAAAAAAGAATCACAAATAAACATAACAGACAATAAATGATCTACAAAGCCCAAATTCATTTTTTATAACTGATAAATTTCCAGTAATATTGACCAAGATAAAAAGAAGGGAGGCACAAATAAATTGGAAAGAAAGAGGGGATCATTACAAAAAATAAAGAGGATATTGTGAATATATGCACAGAAAGTATTTTACATAACTTCATGCCATGGACTTTTAAGAAATACAAATGGACAACTTCACAAAAAACTTTAACCTATTGGGGGCCAGGGAGATAGCTCCGTGGCACAAGTGCCTGCCTGGCAAGTGCAAGGTTGTGAGATTGAACCCCAGTACTGCAAAAAAAAAAAAAAAAAAAAAAACCTTAGAATAAAAAGAAAACTTTAACCTATTAAACATGACTTAAGAGAAGGAATTCTATAACAATTTGAAATTTTAAATACTAGTTTAAATCTTCCTTCTTTCCTTCAGAAAGACTAAGATAGTTTTATAGGCAAGATCTAGTAAATATCAAAAATATAAATAATTACACAAACTATTCCAAATTATTTCAAAAATGAGGGGATGGAGAGAAAACACTATCTACTTTGTTTTATAAGCCAAAAGTAGCCTTAATAGGAACATCTGAAAATGTCACTGAGAAACTGGAAAATTACTCATTAAATATACTCATTAACATTTAAGATGCTAGCACACCACAGCAAAATCAAATTCCTATAAGCCAACAGCAAACGGAAACTGTTTACAGTGGCACTGTCAGTAGTAAGTAATACGAACAGGGATGGTTCAGTGGTCTAAAGCGCCTGCTTAGGAGGGCTCAGGCAACTGCGGGGACTGCAGTCCGATCCCCGGCACCACATGCTGCGGCAGCGACACCACCAGGGCAGGCTGAGCCAGCCACAAAATGAATAAATAAAGAAACAAACAAACACAACAAGCAAACAAATAAATAAATAAATAAATAAAATTTTAAAAAAAAAAAAAAAGAATGTAACATCACAGGAGCAAAATCACGCACTTATATGCACAGGATGCCTAAGAACCACCAAAATATTTTTCACACTGAGGATAGCAATGGGTAACACTAAAATTATACTTGGAATACCTGACACTCTTGTCTTTTAGATTTGTGCTACTTCTAAAGTAACTTCAGTTACTGCTATACTCTCTTTCAAATAAATGATTGGTTTACAAAATAAAAAAAAAAAAGGAATGTAAGTTTACAGACCAAAAATTAGAGAAAAAAGAAGGGCTACAAGGATTGTGAATATTTTGGCCCTAGCCCTTCAAGGTCAGTGAGGACTAGGATATAAAAGAACCTGTGCTATAACATCCTGTAACTCAGTGGTGTCTCAAATTTTCTGTTCAAGGAGATTATGGGACTACAGAGGAACTGGACTGATGATGTATAGTGTGCCTAAGGAGAGTCACTGTTATGGTTTATGTCTAGTTGTCCCCCCAAAGCCTCATGCAATCATGGGGTGGGGACTTCTAGAGTTTGAGACTTGATTCATGATTCACTGGGATTATGTGTTTTAGTACTGATGAGACTATGGGTCTGAGTCCTTCTGGGATTGTGGGTGTGGCCTAAAGTGGATAGACTGAGGCAGAGAGTCTGAATGTAATATAAAGAGAGACAGAGAGACAGACTCATGCTGTTGCTCTCTGCGCCATGGTTGGTCGGTTGCCTCTGTCGCAATTGTTGCTGTTCCGCCACCATGAACTGGATGCTCTCTGCCCTGTTCCACTCAGCCTTGGGCCAGCCAAATATGGACTGAAATCTCCAGTAATTGTGAGCTAAATAAACCTTTCCTTCCTTCATTTTGGGTGTCAGGTATTTGTCCCAGCAACGAGTAAAAAGTAACCAAGACAGTCACCTAGAAAGAAAACATTCTCTCAGGCTTTCACAGAGAGCAAAGTGGTCAAGCAATGGACATAACTGATCCAGATGGCTGACACTGACAACAGTTCTACAAAGCACTGTACATGGTTCCAAAGTAAATCCTGAGGGGATTTGACTGACCTTGGGAGATACAAAAGTTACATGTTTTGCTATGCAGGTCTTGCTTTAACTTGCCCTTAACCACAAGCAGAAAAGTTTAACCACGAGGCATAGAACATAAAGCTAGATAAATATGCTGAGCTGTAAAAGATTTACATCAACAGCTTCCAACATTGCCAGTTCTGCCAATAATCCACTGCGATTATGGAATACTGGACTATGTATACAATTGCTTTCTTTTAGTTCAATGAGAAGAAACTTTTTGTACCAAAAATGATTAGAAAAATTATCATGTCTATATTCTGTGTTCTGTAAAACTACTAGGAAGACAACAATATGCATTGTGTCAATTATTGGGAATGTACTACTGACGTGTTTTTAAAAATGTCACATTGTTATTTCTTGTTAAAAGAAAAAAAAGATTAAAAAAAGAGAACTAGAACAAGTTTTCAATAGGATGAGCTAAAAAAAAAAAGAAAACTTTTGTAGTCTACCATAATAATACCAAAAAAAATTATCCAGTGATTTTGGAACCTACCCAATTTAAATGGCACAGATTTCTTTTAAAAAAGGGTTTTGTTCAAATTAATTAATTTTAATTCCCTAATTGTTTGGTCTTTTTTATTATTGTTCCAATTTGTTACCATTTAACCACTGTAATAATGCAACTTTTAGGTCTTCATACCAAAATAACTGGTTCAGCAGAAGTGGTGGAGGTCATGTGTTTCTCAGTGGTTTCACCGAAACTACATCACAGCTGTGACAAAAATGAAAGGATTTGAATGTATCCATGGCAACATAGTTTTAGACAACAATGAACCGAAGACTAGAGATGTGGTGTCAGTGATTAAACCTGAATGGCTGGGAGACCCTGTACCAAATACATCAAAGAAAAAAAAAACTTTGAGTAACTAAGAGAAATCACTGCATATTGTATACATTCCAATCCCCAATAGAGACTTGTTTGTTTAGTTTCATGTCTGAGATTGCTTTAAATTGCAGGTAGTTTAAGTAAAATTGGAAATATAAATAATATGAGGGCATGTTTCCTATCACTTACGTTTAAAGCATTCCAACTAATATGTTCACAAGCAGGGTAAGTTTTGGATTAAACTGTATAAAATTATATATAGTTTTCATTTTAGACCACATAAAATTTAAATGATAAATAGGCAATATTCTCAAATACATTATGTTTAAACACATCTAACCAAAAGATAGGCATCTTTAGACAGTGGGCAAAACACCCAGGTAAGATTAGCTAGGACTATACACTGCCAGGAAATCAACACATCCTAAGTCTTAGTTGACTTTAAGTGAATAGCTCTGATTTGCTTTGCTTTGGACCATGGATTAGAAGAATGGTTCAATTTAAAAGAAGCTTATTTAAAAGGTGAGTGTTTTATAAGGTAAGGCTCTATTTCTAAACTCTTCTAATAAGCATGGGGCAAATGGCCATGAGCCTGGGAAAACCTCTTACTGGTTCATTCAAGATCCTATAATTGAGGGCCAGCCAGATAGGTTAGCAGACTAACGCGCCTGCTTAGGCAGAATGCAGTGGCCCAGGTTTGATCCCCACTGTGCTGGTGCTGAGACAGTGATTGAGACTGGGCGTGCTGGTGCGTACTTATAATCCCAGCTCTTGGGATCCTGAAAATGGGAGAATCACTACAAGTCCAGTCTACGTAGTGAGACCCTGTAGACCCTGTCCTAAAATACATTTAAAAAAAAAAAAAAATCCTATAACGAATATCAGGTGTAAACCAAAACAGAAAAAGTGATCAGCAAACACATTTGGAATACTGTGCTGTCAAAAACAGACACAGGGATGAGAAGGAAAAGGGCCGTAAGTGTCCTGGCCCATGACAGCCAAGGACTGTTCCCTATAATGTTATGATCTACAGTTCTGATGAGAGTACAAAAGTTAAGCCAAAGTGTCTGCACAGAGACGTAGGAACATGTGGTTTCTGACCAGAAGACCAGGACCCAAAAGCACAGTAACACTACTAACTGCGTTATCTTTGTACTGTGGATGACATGTGTTGGAGATCAGAGTGGGGTTTTGATTCAAGTAAATTCTTCCATAAATGGTGTCTAAGCACAGGCTCCATAATCCAAAAACTCACCAGAAAAATTCCTATTATGTACATGGAAGAGGGAATGCAGCAAGTCCTACCTGGCTGGACAGAGAACATTCACGGTGGAGTAAAACTGTGTGGCTCTTGTGTTTAGTGCCAACTGCAAGTTCATACTAGACCAAGGCCCTAAATATGAAGGAGTTAGGTAGACTCAGAAATGAACCAGACGCAGTAAGTAGTGTTGGTAGTTCACTGTCTCTAAAACATCAAAACCACAAGGCAAGATAATGCTAATAATGCTGTCATTCTTGCAATGGCTTTAGCTAGTGAAGAACCAGTGTGATGGTGACTGTTACTCAGCGTTACCACAGCAAAGTGGCCTGGCATTATCTTTTTCCATTCACCACTGATTGTTACACGAGTTAAAACCAAGAACTGACGGAGTGCGTCACCAGTGATGGTTGCTCTGTGGGACTGACAGTCTTGGGAAAACCTGCAAACTTCAAAGCAAGTATACTACAAAATTAGAGCAGGAACTAAAGTCACTCGGTTAAGGTGACTCAGCCTAAATGTCACTTACTCAAAGAGGTCTTCCTGGACAGACTTAAAGTTCTGTTCAGGTACTCCCTGAATTACTGAGGGTTAATAAAAACATTATAAGTTGAAAATGGAAGTCAAAAATATAGTTCAAACACCTAACCTACTAAGCATCACAGCTTAGCCTAGTCCCCCTTAAATGCTTGCACAGGCTCACAGTGGGACACAGTCATCAAACATAAACTCTATTTTATTTCTTTTTCTTAACTTTTTGAGACAAGGTCTCGCTATGCAGCTCAGGCTAACCTTGAGTTCACTTTGTAGTCCAGGGTGGTCTAGAGCGCACAGCAATCCTCCTGCCTCAGCCTTCTGGATGCTAGGATTATAGGCATGTGCCACCACACCCAGCCTACTCTGTTTTATGATCAGGTGTTGAATATCTCATTTTCACAAAGAGACATCACAGGATGCAAAAAAATCACAAAATATAGTATCTAGTAAAACTGTGGTAACACAACATACCATAAAGTATTGGTTGGTTGTTTGCAGGATCATGTGGCTGGCTGCCCTGTCCAGCATGGGAAGAGACTACCACAGCACCGGCCTACGTGTATATTACTCTTTTCAGTATTATTCATAAGATATTTGAACACTCCATGTCCAGGGAAAGCCCTGAGAACACATACATAATGGTTGATATATTACATCCACCTGAAAAGCTTAGACGCTTAACTAAAGAACGCAGCAGTTCTACGTCCGTCCCGGGTGTAGAGGACTGCCCTTACTGCTCTAGGATGTGGTTCATGGTGTCAACTTGAGACATTTAGAAGTGTAACTAACTGACTCAGCAAGAGGATGGGCAGCCTGCATACAAGATAAGGGTGGCAAAGAAGTTTGCTTTCCCCTTTTTGCTTTTGTTGCTTCAGCTGTCTTCTGCCACCTTGAACTGCTGCCCCCTGCCATGCCATCCTGCTTTGGAGCCAGCCAATTATTGAATGCAAACTTTACAAACCAGGAACCAAATAAACTTTGCCTTTCTTAACTTTGGCTATTTTTCCCCAGCAACAAAAGAAAATTAACTAAGACAACATATACGATCATGCTCAACATTCTTTAAATGGTACAAGAAAATAAACATGTATACAAAGAACCAGATGTTCTGAAGATTTCCATGAAAAATGACATCAGTTATATACTCAAGATCTGCCCTAGTCTCTGGATCAGAACTTAATCATATTCTATTTCTCCAACTCTACCTCGCAGTAACACCGGCAATTGTGGAAACTTAAAACTACCAACCTGCTGTCACTAACTCAAGTCAAAATTGTATACTCTTCACTAGCCAGCTACTCTTGAAGGCATTCTCTCTAATACTTATAAAATTAGAAAATTTTAGGTATTTTTATCCCTCCTGTTTGAATTTAGGCTCCCAGAGAGAGGAAGTTTGATGTTTCCTGACTTTGCCCCAGAAATTCTTATTGAGGCTGGCAGAGAATAAGCCGCAGTGGTTATTCACAGGCTGCCTTTCCAACTGCCAAAGAGCACAGAGTTCAGCTATCTATAGCTGATATTCTCTATGGAGTCCAGAAAATCCAGCATTCACTTTGCAATGTCAGTAGCACCACATACTGAAAAGACTTTTGGTCTTTTATTGCAGGTATAATAAGAATTAAATTGGCAAAGTGGTCTGAGGTGACACCACTCCTGGGGGAGGGGCAGGAGCAATGGAGCAGAAGCTTCTGCATTACTTAGCAGTTTTCTAAAAAAGCGCAATCTGAGGCCACCGCAGACCTAGGGAAGTAGAGTGTCTGCCGATGAAGGCCAAGCCTCTGTTTAGTAATTAAGCTATCTCATGGGACTCAGCAACCTCCACTATCAAACTCGAGTTTCGCTGAATGTCCCCCACAGGCCCGTGTGTCCAGGGTTTGGTCCCCAGCTGGATGGCTCCGATCTACTGGGAGGTGGTGGCAGCTTTCAGAGTTGGGCAGCATCTGGATGATGGGAGACCCCCAAGGGCCTGCTCACCACCCGCTTTTTTGCTCCCAGTCATAAGCTGAGCTGCTTTGCTCCCACACGGGCTGCTGCCAACTCCTGCACCTTATCACCGGCCCAAGAGCAGTGGCAACCAGAAGACATAGAGTGACACGGCCACAACTGTGACTCTTTGAAATAAGCCTTTCCTCCCTACCAGTTGATTATCTCAGACATTTGTTGCGCAGTGACCAAAGGCTAACACAGTGGCTAGCTGGGAAATGAACACTAAATGACAATGAGCTGTCCCATTTGTCTTAAGGGACCACCATTCAGAAATAAAGGCGAAGGGCTGGGGAGACAGCTCAGCAATCTAGGTGTCTGCATGACAAAAGTAAGGACCCAGGTTCAATGGCCTTAATGACCCCAAGGCAAGCAGGCCACCAGAGACCGGGTGTGGTGGCACACCCCTGTCATCCCAGCACTGGGGAGGCTGAGACAGGAGGATCACTAAGAGTCTCAGCTACATAGTGAGACCCTGCATCAAATAAATACCAAAAGAAAAAAAAATTTAAATAAAGATGAAAATAAACAAGTACTGTATTTGGATTCTTCCCAAAACAACTGGTACATTCTTGCTGGCATTTAGATTAAAAACATTAGGAATGAATAAGGAAAAGGAGAAACCACACGCAAAATAATAACATAATTAAGGACGGATAAGTCTGAACACACCCACGCCTGCTCATTTGCGGTTCCCCCGAGATGTCCCAAACCTCACTGAACTCTTGATTCGCTCCGCTTTCCTCCCCTTCCCTGGGTGGCAGCCCTGAGCATCATGGGAGCAGGTGACTGATGGAGGCCACTCAGAAAAGCTGGGCCTTACCGTGATTCAGGTGCCTGATGCAGTCACTCAGGAGCGTGCTGAACCTCTTCTGGTCAGCAGCCTCGTGGAAGCAGAAGTAGCCGTGTCTCAGGAAAGGTTGCCACAAGTACACGGGGAACGCCTTGGGCAGGACCACAAAGGGCTGGGAATTTTCCTTCTCACTGGAGGCTGAGGAAATGGGGAAAACACAAATCATTTCAAAACAGGTGAATTTTCTTTCCAATACTGTAGTTATTTCCAGCTGACTGTGAGGGCACCCAGGGCAGGCCAGGGGTGGACATATGTTAGAGAAAACAGGAGTTCCGGCTCCCCTCCCCCAGCTCCTCAGACTCCTTTCCTCCTCCTTCTCCACATGGAAGTCACAGCCATCTGACCAAGCCTTCTCAATGTCCTCCTGCTGAAACACCTGCGCACAGAGCTGCCTGTCCCGCCACCTGCTCACGGTCTACTCTCTCTGCAGGACCCAGCTTCGCAGGTCTCCTCCCACCCTGCCCCCTGCTGTCTGCACCCTCTACGAATTCTTGCCCCCTTACCCCAGCCCCTGAACCAATGGCTGAGGTCATTCTTGCTTCCTGACGTGCGCCCAGGGCTTCTCCTTCATTACTGCACATCAGATCTCATCTGCAACATCTGTTGCTGCTGATGACACCTTGTTTTGAAAGATTCTCTACCCATGACTTCCAGGAACGGCTCTAACCTTGTTTCCCTCATGCTTAAAAAAAAAACCTAGTTTCAGGGCTGGAGACATAGGTCAACAAGGTCCTGAGTTTGATTCCTGGTGCCACCAAAAAAAAACTGCTTTCAATATTACACATTGCTATCCTCAGTGTCAAAAACCTGTTGGAGGTTCTTAGGACTCCTGAATAATTCATCCTGTGTATATGTTATGGTTTGTGTATAGGTGTCCCCCCAAAGCCTCATGTAGTCTTGGGGTGGCTTCTGGAATTTATACTTGATTATTGTGGAAATGGGTGCTAAACCTCCCCTGGGGCAGGTAATTTGCTTTTCAATGTAAGGGAGGAAGAGTAGTTAGCTGCTTGAGCTGCTGCTATCTCTCCCTGTGCTCTTGCTCTTAGCTGCCACCGTGAAAGGTTGTTTTCTGCCATGTGCCTCTCTGCCTTGGAGCCAGCTCAGTATGGACTGAAACCTCAAGTAACTGTGAGCTAAATAAATCTTTCCTTCCCTCATTTTGAGTGTCGGGTATTTCTCCCAGCAATGAGAGAAGAGTAACTAAGACAGTATATAAGTGCATGGTTTTACTCCACCATGTTTCCTAATTTTTCTGCTTGCTACCTCTTCATTATTTAATCCTTAAGTTTTCCATTTAGCTGTGTTATGCCTTTCCATTTTTATTTCTTCTTTTGAGTTCTTATACTAGGGAGACTATATGATATTTATAAATGTAGATCTGGTTTATTTCACTTATGAGCATATGTTCAAGATACATCCACTTATATATGGAGTCTTCTAGTTTATCATTCCTTATGGCTGAATAATATTCCATTTTATGAAAATATCACATCTTTTTCAACCATTCTTTAGATGATGGGCATTTTGATTGTTTCCAAGATTTGGCTATCACAAATTCTGCTACTATAAACATACCATGCTTGGAATGCCTGGCATTCTGGCCTTTTAGATGTGTGCTGCTTCTAATGTCATTTCAATTATTGCTATACTCTCTCTCAAGTAAATGCTTGTCTTTTTGTTGTTGTTGTTTTGTTTTGTTTTTTAAAGGGTAATAAAAAAGAATAAGAGACAAGGAAAATTGTCATAGGATTGACCTGCTACAATTTTGTATATGCTTAGATTTCAGAATTTCTGTGTAAAAATGTATAACTGTTTTTTTTTTTAAAAAAAATCATATTCTTTTGTTTTGTTTTGTTTTGTTTTGTTTTGTTTTTTGTGGGACCAGGGTTTGAACTCATGAACTTGAACTTGCCCAGGCAGGCACTTGTGCCATGGAGCTAACTCCCCAGCTCTTTAATCAATTCAATAGGAATTTACTGGAATAACAATGATGGATGGAAAATACCAGTTCCATGTTAAGTCTAAGGCATTTGATATTCAGAAAGGCAGTGATGTTAAGCTTCAGTGTCTATGTTATACAGTAATAGTATCACGAGGCTTCTCTTCTAGAGGGCTAACAACTTAAGTTTGCAGACCAAAAAATTAGAGAAAAAGAAGGGTTACAAGGACAGCTGATATTTTGGTCCTAGTCCTTTAAGGTCAGTGAGGACTCAGGACATCAGAGAACCTGTACTGTAATATCTTGTAGCTCAGTGGTGTTCCAAATTTTCTGTTCAAGAAGATTACGGGGCCACAGAACAAAGGGATCGATGATGTATAGTGTGCCTAAGAAGAGTCACCTAGAGAGAAAGCATTCTCTTAGGCTTTCACAGAGAGCAAACTGGTCAAGCAATGCCATGACTCATCCAGATGGCTGACATTGACAAAAGTTCTACAAAACCCTGTACATGGTTTCAAGGTAAATCCCAAGGGGATTTGACTGAACTTGTCAGATGCAAAAGTTACATGTTTTGTTACATAGCTCTTGCTTTAACTTGGCCTTAACCACCCAGCAGAAAAGTTTAACCATGAGGCATAAAAAGTAAAGCCAGATTAGTATGCTGAGCTGTAAAAGGCTCAAGTCAACAACTTCCAACATTGCCAATTCTGTTGATAACCCACTACTATTATGGAATATTGGACTATGCATACAACTACTTTCTCTTAGTTCAATGAGAAGAAATATTTGCATCAACAGTGTTTAGAAAATTTATGTCTGCACCTTGTACTCTGAACAACTATGAAGACGAAAATATGCATTGTATTAATTATTATTGCTGTCCTACTAACGTGTTGTGAAACTGTTTCATTGTTATGTCTTATTAAAAGTAATAAATAAAAATTAAAAACTGGTTTCTTTTATGGCCACTTATTGCTTCCTTGGCTGCCTCTCTGGTAAGTGCCAGTGGTTTCCCTGTTCTGCACTGCCTTCTCTCCACACTCAACATAAACCATCTCATGGAATGGCCCCATCCTCCCATAACTTTTTATGTAATTCTTGTAGTCTGTTCATCCTCCCTTCTTTTCCATCACACTTTCCCTAGAAAATTCCTTTTCATCCTTCAAAAGTGAGTTCAGAGGAAACCTCCTCTGCATGTATTTTCTGCTGGCAGAAAGCACTGGGTACTCCCTAAGCAGTTCACCTAGAGTACTCGTTCCCAAGCTTGGGTGGAGATGTAGGCTTGAAGACTGCACTGAGCTTCCTCACTGATTCTCGCTGGTCCCCTCCCCTGGAAGCAGAACAACAGTCTGGACTATGCGCTCCTAGAACTGCATCTCACCTGTTCTACCTTCTGCCCATAGTACAGTCATGGAGGCTAGGAGACTTTCACCTGCAGCATGTTGAGGGTACAGCTGAGAGAAGCTGAAAATTTCAGAAACTCTAAAAGCATGAGACTTTGGGGACAGGGAGTATAGGTGAATGCTAAGAGTACTTGCCTAACATGTGTGAGACCCTGGGTTCAAACCCAGGAAAAGAGGGAGAGGGGAAGAGGAGAGAGAGACAGAGACAGACAGAGAGATTCTTGCCTCAAAATCAACCCCAAGAAATCTACGTTAAGCCAATTACTCTTTAGGACACTGACCTCCACATTATTCCCTTCATGCATTCCAAAAACATGACGTTGTACTTGGTTAAAAATACCAGCTGATTTCCAGAGTCACAAAGAACACACAGAAGGAAGTTAGTCTGTGCTTCCCAAAAAATGACAGGGAAAGGAAGGACAGCAGGACCTGTGAGAGGTGGGTGAAAGCACTGGCACACACAGCATGGACCACACCCATCAGGGACTCCAGGACTCAGTCAGCTGCTCATGCAAAGAGGGGAGGCAAATGTGAAATGGAATTAAGATGTGTTCCTTGCATGCCCCAGCTCCACAGAGGGTAGGACAGGTGAGATGCAAATCTAGGGGCTCAGAGTCCAGGAATGTAAACATATACTGTAAATATGTACTAAGAATAGCTTTTAGGGAAGAGTAGATAGGAGCCCTGCTCCACCATCCTGGACTCCATAAGCCACACAGTGGAGCATTCTGGGAGCACAAACTGGAGCCCCCAGTGCTCAGCACATTACAAACTAAAAACTAATCACAAGATGAAGGAACGAAGGACTAAATGGTTGGGTGGTTTAGAGACCTCTAGTTATAACACAGTAACTTTTCTCCCCCTTCTTTCTCGACAATAAAACCCATGATTTTTGCTTGGCCAAGTGACTGCACAGAGGAGATTGTATACACATTTGCAGCCTCCCTTATAGCTCAGTAGCCCACAGCTACTAAGTTCTGCCCAAAGGGAAGCAAACCAAAGTGGCATATGAAAACTCCTGGGGGTATCCATAAAGATACCTTTTCTCCTGCGATCTGAAATGAGAAAGCCATAGTTGGAGCTCCAGCCACCACCCTGGATTCTGATAAGAACCACAACCTAGAACAGAGGGAGTGAAAACTACAAGATGCCAAGGCTCTGAAAAATTTATAGATCTGCCACATCAGTGGTAGAAAAATACTGAAATACTTTTGTGAGGTAACATGTTTTTATTGAACTGGAATTTTTTGGGTGGGGTGCAGCAAACCAGATTTTAACTAATAAAATGTCAAACAAGTGAAGAACTTTAAGAAAACAGGGGTACTCTTGATATAACACCTTTGCATAACACTACACAAAAACCACATACTTCGTGCCTTCTCTCTAACAAAGTTAATTCCTCCCAATTTTGTGGTGCCTAAATTTATTCTTCCCAGTAGAAACAGCAACTCAGAATGAGTGCTCTTGACTACCATGTTTTTGTAAAACAATTCTAGATGTTCTCTCCAAGATTTCACAATTTTGTACAAACACATGGACCCACTGCATTGAAAAGCTTCAGCAAGGTTGAGGAAATAGCTTAGTGGTCTAAGCACCTGCCCGACAAGCACAAGGACCTAGGTTTGATCCCCATTACCACATGTCATTCTGGCCACCAAAACTGGGCATGGTGGCACACATCTACGATCCTAGTGTTGGGGAGGGTGAGACAAGAGGATCACTGTGAGTCCCAGCTGCATAGCAAAACCCTGTATCAAATAAATAAATAATAAAAGCTTCAGCAAGACCCATAAAATTCACCATTACCACTATTTATCTCTCACTTGACCTTTTGCAACAATTTTCCAGATGCCATTAGTCTGCATATTTTCTGAATTGAGTTACTAAGGCATCACAAATGATCTACTGTAGAATTTTCTATTTTTACAATTGAGAAAGCCACACCACACAATAAAAATAGTCATTGAAGTGCCTCAATCTGAAGCCCTGGGCTAACTGGCATTAGTCATACAAGTTTTTGTTTTTTTTTTTTTTCTTTTCCTTCCTCCGATATGATTACATCAATAAATCAATAAAGGTATTATTGTCTGTTCTCACAGATTTTTTTGGAAAGTTCTGGGGAGACTCTCAAGAGTCAACATGTTGGTGACCTCAATTTCAAGATGTAATTCCCAGCCAAGATAATACAAAAAAAAATGCTGCTAGAAAATATAAAATATGCTAATATGAATAGTGCCCGTAAAGTGGTGTTTTAGCCTGAATTACATAGCAACAATTTAATTTAGCTATATGCTAAATATTCTGTACCAAAAAAAAAAAATGGTGAAATGATTATATTTTCCCCATAAATTCTAATGAAATGATAGTTCCTATTAATAAGCACCAGGACACTCTTCCAAAAGCCAAGTATAAAATTATTTTTAAAAAAGAAAAGAAACCAAATGATTACTGTATGATATAACTTACACCAAGCCAGAAATGATTATTACTTTATCTACAATTTGTGAATTTCTACGAGCTGCCTAGTTGGTCTACACATTATCCATCCTTTTCTCTTTATTTTGTAAGGTGGAGTTAAAGAGAATCAACAAACAGTAGGGCTTGACTTTCAAGTTCAAAGCCCCACTTTAGCATTGGAGAAATAAACTAGACAGGTTGAGCACCCTACCAGTATAACACATTTGGTAAGTAGCAGAATCCAGTCTCCCAACTCTTGGTCCAACGCTCTTCTAAGGCAGCATTCAGGTTTATGTATAGCTAGGTTAATTAATGAAATGTTTCTATGCAGTAGTGATTCAGTTACTATAAAATTTACTCAAAGTTTTTGTCACTGTAGGATATTTTATTGAATGTCAACCCTAAATTAGAATACTGAAAATAAAGATTCATGATAGATCCGGTCTATTTACTAAAAAACTGGGCCATATATTTCACAGATTGAGCCCTGCTGGTTTATTTCTACTGCCCTGCATGGTGCTATCGAAGTCTGTAATTTATTCCAAAAGCTTCCACATACTTAACAAATAGCAAATTTTCCATGTACTGGAAACACAGTAACTGACGTGGGACTGGGAGGTGGGACTGGGAGGTGAAGGAATAACATAAGTGGTACCACGTTCACCTAAATCAGAGAAATTCCATCTACCATTTTTCTATAGAACATGGGTTTCATAACCTTGATATTACTAATACCTTTTAGTTGATTTCCTCTGAGAAACTGCAATGAGAGTCCTCCTCTACTCAGCCATGTCAAATCTCTGGTGCTACCAATACTTTACACCAGGTAGCTCTTCACCGTAGCAGAATGTTTAACAGCATCCCTGGACTCCACCCACTGAACGTCTACAGTACCCACCTTCTGATTATGACAAACAATAACGTCTCTAAACACTGTCAAATGTGCCTGGAAGGTGAAACCCCCCTCCCAACCCCATGGAGAACCGCTGGTCTATTTAAACCTGACAGTTTAAGAAGGACTACTTTGAAAAACGGTGGTGCTCAGGGCTGGGGTCATCACTCAGTGGCACAAATGCCTGCCTGGCAAGTGCAAGGTCCTGAGTTGGATCCCCAGTACCAAAGAAAAAGAAAACGAAAGAGGGTGCTCAACAACTCACCAATGGGATCTGGGAAATGCTTATCAGATAACTTATTGTATTCATCTTCTGAGGTTAACACCTTGCCACCAGCGGGAAGAATTCGGCTTTTAGGAGCAGCTCCTTTTTGATAGGCCTGGAAGAAATTGCATAAACAAAAATGGTCTTCATTTGGATTTTTGGAAAACATCAGAGAGATTGTTTGTTTATTTATTTATTTATTTTGTGGCTGGCCCAGCCTGCTCTGGTGGTGGGGCTGGCGCAGTATGTGGTGCCGGGGATTGAACCGCAGTCCGTGCAGTTGCCTGAGCTTTCCTAAGCAGGCGCTTTAGACCACTGAACCATCTTGCCGGCCCCAAATTTTATTTTATTTTATTTATTTGTTTGCTTGTTTGTTTGTTTCTTTATTTACTTATTTTATGGCCAGCTCAGCCTGCCCTGGGGGTGGGGCTGGCGCAGCATGTGGTGCCGGGGATCGAACCGCAGTCCCTGCAGTTGCCTGAGCTTTCCTAAGCAGGCGCTTTAGACCACTGAACCATCTCGCCGGCCCCCATCAGAGAGATTAAAAGAATCTACATAACCTCAAATGCGATTACCCAGAGGCAGTAATCCCCACCCTACGTCAACATGTTAAGTCATTTATTCAAAAAATAGGTTTTGTAGGAATGCTACTTGCAAGGTATCTAGTACTTTTGTGTGACAACTCAGAGTCCATATCCTCAGGGAGATTTCTCTGTAGGTGTGTTCTCAAGTGGGGACTCTCAATAACATCTAGATAGTCTGTATCATACTTTCCTTCCCAGGCCCCAATGCGCAAGTCATTCTGATCAGCACAGAAACCAGGCACAAAATGTTCGGTGACAGGGCTGGCGAGATGGCTCAGCAGTCTAAAGCACCTGCTTAGGAAAGCTTAGGCAATTTCAGGGACCGTGGTTCGATCCCCAGCATCACGTGCTGGGCCAGCCCCACCCCCAGGGCAGGCTGAACCAACCACTCAAAAAAAAATGTTCAGTGACTGACATGGGCCACGTATGATGATTAAAGATGCTACAGAACATGGGACTGTAATGCTGGTTGCCATGGATTTCCATCAAAAACATGAACATGTTACCAGGACAAAAATACACCACTACTTCGCTCTCAGAAATAACTGCTTTGCGGTAAAATGACTGGGAGGGAAGTATAGTTTTGTGACATCGTTATGAATTCTGGCCAGCAAACAAGAAGCTCTGCTGAGAAACTTCAAGGAAGCACACAGCAATGCTGAAGCCACTGTGCAGACGCCAACCCCCCAGGAGCACAGAAAAGATCAAACGAAGTATGTGCCTCTGATGGGAAGGTTTATGTACGGACACAGTTTTTAAGCCAGCGATCTAAGAGCAAACTTACGAGCAACCGCGGGATGCAAAATCTTGAGTGTACTCTCGGGAACAACTAAAATAACATTGGTCTAGGCACCAGATTTAGACTATAACAAACAGTCTGCATTAGTAAGATAGAAACTGAAGAGGCCCAAATAAATCACTCTCAAGTATCCAAGAAGCTTGTTTCCACACTCGTAAGAACCACCAGTCAAATCTTAAGCACATCAGACATCTAGAATTCAACAGGGAAGAATCTACTGAGCTATCTCCCCGGCGCTAGGTCTAACAGGGAAGAATCTAAATTCATGTGATTTTTGAGAAAGTTCAGGAGCAATTTGATTCAGACTGGTCTCAAACGTGAATTGTTATTAGATATAAGGCTCGATATTGGCTTGTATAAACATGATGCCACTTAATCCTCAAAACAGCGCTATACAATCCATATTGTCTGCATTTCACAAGTGAGAAAAATGAAGCTCCAAGGGGCTACGTAGGTTCCCAGTTGCCTGTCAGCGAGCAGGTAACAAATCAGGATTCATTCTCATGTCCATCCGGTCAGTGTGCAGGAAACAGAAATCGATCAGTGAATGAGAAAATGTCAATGTTCCTGCTTAATTACCAGCAAAATTAGACTTTCAGCAACATAACAGGCAATTTGTGAGTCCTTCATGTATAAATCTTAGGTGTAATTTTTTTAAAAAGTCTGTAAATTAAAAAACAGGTTAAAAAAAAAACAGGTTATTAAAGCTAAGCAATTATGACAAAGCACACAGACTTCCCCTGGAGGTATCCAAGTGAGTTTCAAGAGATATTTGGCTATTCTTAAGTTCAGCCATTATCATTTCTTAACCTAAACAAGTTGTTGAAAATAATGAGCAAAAGCCGGATATGGTGGCACACGCCTGCAATCCCAGCACTTGGGAGGTTGAGGCAAGAGGATTAGTGCGAGTTTGAGACCAGCCTGGGCTACAAAAGTGAGCTGTAGGCCAGCCTGAACTGCATTACAAGACCCTGTCTCAAAAAGACAGGAGAAAGAAAGAAAGAAAGAAAGAAAGAAAGAAAGAAAGAAAGAAAGAAAAGAAAAGAAAAGAAAAGAAAAGAAAAGAAAAGAAAAGAAAAGAATGAGCAAAGAAAGTGACCAAGCACAAATTGCAAGTTTTTTAGTTGTTTTTGTTTTTTTCATTTATGTATTTTGGTCTCATTATGCAGCGATCCTCCTTTTTCAGCCTCCTCGTGCAGGCATTACAGGCGGGTGCCACCAAGCCCAGACTCAGCGGCAGGCTCAGCGTGCCTTGAGGGCTGAGCTGGCACAGCATGCAGGTCCGGGATCAAACCCTGGTTCCTTAGCTTGCCAAAGCAGGCACTTTTAGTGAGCGGAGCTATCTTGCCAGCCTACTTGCAAGTTTTTAAAAGTTAAAAGGATAGAGCCGGTCAAACAGTTGAGAGGATTGAAGTGCCCGCAAGCAGGCACGGGGCTGGGGGTTCAATCCCCTGCCTGTCCTGCTGCCCTGACCTCTGGGACACACAGAGACAGCAACTGAGACTGGGCGTGGTAGCACACACCTGTAATCCCAGCTCTTGGGAGGCTGTAAACAGGTGGATGGAGAGTCCCATCTAGTAGTGAGACTCTGAACACCCTGAAGACCCTTCCCTAAAAATACAACAAAGAAAGAAAGCAAAGAGTAAATCAATCCGAGAAAGACCTTGAGCCTTGTTCGGCAGCCTGGGAAACGAGTTTACACTGTATTTTATTCCTAATTTTCACTAGAAATGGGCAGGAAATACGGGATCTGTCATCCTGAAGCCTCCTCTGTATGTTTTAGCATCAGGCATCTTGCTCAGACTACTTCTCAGAGTTTCTCCCGATTACCCTGAACTCAGTCAAGAGAACAGAGTTTGCAATCTGTTATATCTTTAACTGATAAATCATAACTTTCCATCTCCAGGAAAGTCCAGAATCTGCATAGAGTAAAAAAATGCATGCAAGCCGGGCATTGTGGCGCACGCCTGTAATCCCAGCACTTGGGAGGCTAAGGCAGGAGAATCAGTGTGAGTTCGAGACCAGCCGGGGCTAAAAAAAGTGAGCTCAAGGCCAGCCTGAACTGCATAGTGAGACCCTGTCTCAAAAAGAAAAAAAGAAAAAAAATTTAAAAATTATATATATATATCCACGCAGTATGAGATCTGGTTCCATTTTCATCTACTCACCGTCATTTATTCTAGCTTTGTCCACTAGACTATAAGCATTTGTCTGATCAGCTGCTATTTATCAGGAACAGAACAGATATTCTAAAAATACCTATTCACTAAAATGAGTGAGGGCTCATCCAACCAATGAGTCACAAAAGAGAGGACATGCCAATAACCTAGTCAGTTTGTTAAGGATACTGCAAGAGGGCCAGCCAAATAACTCAGCAGATTAAAGCGCCTGCAAGCAGGCGCAGGGGCCGGGGCTGGGGTTCAATCCGCAGGTCTGCAGTGCCGGCCCCACACCCCCCGGGGTGCGCTGAGACAGCAATTGAGACTGGGTGTAGTGGCACACGCCTATAATCCCAGCTCTTGGAAGGCTGTAAACAGGCGGATCACTACTAGTCCAATCTAGTAGTGAGACCCTGAACACCCTGTAGACCCTTCCCTAAAACACACACACACACACACACACACACACACACACACACACACACACACAAAGAATACTATAAGAACCAGTGGTGACAAGGACATGTCTTACCTCTTTGTTCTCATAACTTTCCACAGAAAAATCGTTTTTAACCACAATATATCTGTCCTTCCATTTCTTTACGTCTTCTGCAAACTGTGAGAGCTCTGCTTCATACAACACAGTTCCAGGTTCCAGTGGTGGCTTAAAGAAGACAATACAATTAATTATCACATGTCTTGTTACCACCAAGTTATTCACTATTTCAAAGAATGTTTAGGCGATCTTGCTTCTTCCTTTCCTCCATAACTTCCCCTTGCAACTCCTTTGACCATACATGTGCCACAATGGTATCTTTATTGTTTTCATTTTCCTCGGCTAGATTTTAGGTACAGAAGCTTAGAGTAGAAAAAAGCATAGCGACAAGGTTGGTGCTTTGTTTACATGTGGCACTTAATAAGTGCTTGGTAAACAGTGGAAAAAGAGTGAGTCGGCGCCGCATCAGCTGTGCACATCTGCCCAACTCCCTGACATGCCTCAGAATTCCTAAGAAGTAGATCACTAACAGGCTGTTCCCCTCTCTAGCATACCACTGAGCATACTTCAAGAGGCAAAGTTCAAAAGGCTTTCCCCAAAGCCCTGGGGACTTGGGCAATTAACACTTCATGCATCCACGCTGTTCCTGGAGGAAAACACATGTGGTCAAGAAGGAGGCACGAAGCCAGTCGGTCTCACTTCTACTTCTCCTATGGAAAAGGCTAAGCATCTCTCATTAACGTTGTTATATGTGCTGTAGGAAATTTTCCATTAGATTGCTAATTAGGTCTTTCACAGGGTTTACTGCATGGTGATAATTTGCATTCTGCTTTATTGTGCAATTCCCATATTACTTCAAAATGTAGGAATGGGTCTCTTGGTCATGTCACTGCATTTAAATATATTGTCCCCCAATTAAAAAACCATAATGCTGTCAAAAACTTATCTCTCTGCATGGAAGCCAAAAAATTACACGATCCACACAAAGACAAATAGACCTATTTCCTTCGAGAATTGTCTAAGGGATGAAATAAATTTCCTTCCTACTTTCAGCGTTTAAGGTCTGTCCTGACAGATAATGAGGCAATTTCCTATCTGACCTCATTAAAAGAGAAGAAAGGACTGCACTTCTCTCTAAATGAGGCTGAAACTACGGAATAAGCTGAACTTTATAGTTCTTAAGGTCGACTTTTCTCAAACTTAGACCACTTAATCAATGGAAAAGCTCATTAAAAATGTGGCTTCAACCCAGACTTACTCTACTAGAATCTCTGGGGGAATATATTAGAATTTGCATTTTTTTTAACAAACTCTCTAAATTCTGAGAGTTACTTTCTAATAGGGGTAATAGTCCCATACCCTCATGCTGCTAAATCTATTAGCTAATCTCTGAGAAATATTAGACTCATTTATCACTCATTTCTTTTTTGAAGCCCCTTCGTTAGTGGCCTTCTGATACATTACATTTTGCTGACTTTTCTCCTATTCTGAAGGCTATTCCTCAGGACCATTCCTTAGTCCACATGGCTACATCTTTTTCTTCTTCCTGACCCGCAAAGGTTGGAGGGGCCAGTAAACTGCTTCTTCCCTCTGTTGCAGTACTCTTCCAGGCATGCCATGTGGCTTTATCACTGATTAAAACTAAACCTCCTCAATAATTATTCTCTCTCTCTCTCTCTCTCTCTCTCTCTCTCTCTCTCTCTCTCTCTTAAATTTATTTATTTATTTATTTGTTTATTTATTCATTTATGTCATGGCCGCTGAGCCTGCCCTGGGGGTCGGGCTGGCACAGCATGTGATGCCGGGGATCGAACCTTGGTCCCTGTGGTTGCCTAAGCTTTCCTAAGCAAACACTTTAGGCTGCTGAGCCATCCCTCAGGCCTCTCTCTCTCTTTTTTTTTTTTTTTTTTTTTTTTTTTTTTGCAGGACGGGGGATTGAACTCAAGCCCTTAAGCTTGCCAGGTAAGCACTTATTCTACTGAGCTATCTCCGCCGCCCATCTCAATAGTTTTTCTCCAGCCTCGATCTCTCTACTAAACTCCAGACCAGAGTATCTGTTTTACAGTTTATCAAAAATACCTTCCCAGGGTCTCGGGAGATTGCTCCATGGCACAAGTGCCTGCCTGGCAAATGCAAGGTCGTGAGTTGAACCCCGGGCCTGCCTGGAAAAAAAACCTTCCCAAAGCATCACATGTTCAGAAGTGGAGCTATATGCTCATGGGAGTATTATTTTCATCAGCAGATTAATTCATTTCAGAGCTCTTAGCTGAATGTGCTGTTAGGAAGTGGGGCCTAGGAGGAGGAAGTAGGTTTCTATGGGGGAGCCCAAAAGGGTACATTCTTGGCCAGGATTCTCGTCCCCTTTCTCTGGCTCTTCCTCTCTCTCTCTCTCTCTCTCTCTCTCTCTCTCTCTCTCTCTCTCTCTCTCTCTCTCCTGGCTGTGAGCAGCTTTCCTCTTCAGTGATGCTTATCCTGCAGCCAATTAATTAAGGATCGAATCTCCCAAAACCAGAAGCCTAAATAAATCTTTTCTCCTTTAACTTGAATGTGTCAGATACTTCGTCCCAGCAGTGCAACACTGACAAATACAACATTCAACTATCCATTCAGGATTTCAACAGGCATACATTGAATAAGCGCTGCAAACTTCAACATGGTGACACTAAACTCATGATCCTTATTGATTCGATTCTACCTCCTGACTCACAGGCAACTCCATCCACACATTGACTCAGGTTAAAGATTAAGAAACCATCACTGGGCCGGCGAGATGGTTCAGTGGTCTAAAGCGCCTGCTTAGGAGGGCTCAGGCAACTGCGGAGACTGCAGTTCGATCCCCGGCACCACATGCTGCGCCAGCGCCACCACCAGGGCAGGCTGAGCCAGCCACAAAATGAATAAATAAAGAAACAAACAAACACAACAAGCAAACAAATAAATAAATAAATAAAATTTAAA
>PVKN010010344.1:0-22742 GCA_004027915.1 Capromys pilorides
TGTCAGAGATGGGTGTTCCACTGCAGTTAGAGAAATTGTATTTGGAGAAGTCTTTAAAGGACCTTTTCATACTTGAAGCCAGTGTACAGATTATAGGTACTTGAATACTTGAATTCAGCAAAATAACCCAATATAATTCAATAATTCATAATAGTAGTGGGTTATCAACAGAACTGGCAATTGTCAAAAGTTGTTGTTTTGAGCCTTTTATAGTTCAGCATATTAATATGGCATTACTTTTTATACCTTGTGATTAGACATTTTTGTTGGATGGTTAAGACCAAGTTAGAGGAAGACCTGCATAACTAAAATATAACTTTTGTATGTGACAAGGTCAGTGAAATCCCCTCAGGATTTATCCTCAAACTATGTACAGCGCTTTGTAGAGCTCTTGCCAGTGTCAGTCATCTGGATGAGTCATGGCCATTGCTTAACTAATCACCTAGAGAGAAAAATTCTCTCAGGCTTTCGCAGAGAAACTTTTTAAAAACTAAATAATGGAGAGATGTTCCTTGTGCATAGGTTAGAAAACTCAGTATTCCTAAGGTTTCCTTATCTTTAAAGTGGCCAATTGCTTCAATGTGATCTCATTATAAATCCTACAAAACATCTTAGTAAATTGACAAGTTGATTCAAATGGTGCATGAGACATTCCATTAAAAAAAGGGAAAAAAAGTTAAAACAATTTTAAATGGAAAGCAAAATTAGAGAACTTGTAATTCTTAAGTCTTATTGTACTGTTGCATTAGTCAAGATAGTGTGATAGTACATCCAGGTTCTGGAAAATGACAAAATCTATCCTTTTTTCATTGTTCTGTCTCTAGATGTTTTCCTTATTCATTTGTCCATGTATTGCTAACTTGATTCTATGTCTTGCCTCTGGAAAATAACACCATGTGACACTGCCAGGGCAGCGGTGGTTCTACTCTTAGAGATTTTTCAGGAATTACCACACCATTTCCTTAACTGCTGCTCTCAACTGCAATCATGCCCATAGTTCTCAAAGATCTCCTTTCTCCACATTCTCTGCTGGACTTGTCCTTTGTTTCACTGGGGTAGCCATTCCAGTAGACGCTTGGGGTGCTGTCTAAGAGTGATTCCAGTTGGCATTTTCCTGATGATTGATGTTGACTTCTCGAGACTTTTCCTTTAAAAATAATTTCCCTTCTGCATTAATTGAACTGTTTATTTTTTGTTGTTGGGTCAAGGCCCTTAATTCTGTGGGATTTTCAACCCTCATCAAATGTGTCTTTGACCTTCACTCTCCTCAGCCTGCAGGGGGCCTCTGCACTTGTTGTTTGTGCTGCAGCAGCTCCTCAGTTGGCTGCATTCTCTTTTGTTCACTTTTGCTTTGGTTTTTTTGTGCTTTTGGGGGAATAATCAGAAGCAACGAAACCACAGCGCAATAAAACACGGCCCAGACAGATGTCTCCAGGCTTTCTCCTATGCTTTCTTCTAATGATTTTATTACTGTGGATTTAAATATCTTTGTATTATTAAATGTTTGTGATTTTTTTGCTTATTGATATTTTTTAGTTTTAACTTATAGGACTTTAAAAGTGCATGCTATTGTCAAGAGAAAGTCTAAAATATTTATAATTACGAACCAATCCTCTGATTGGCATTGGAGGCAATCATTATTTAAATTAGTTTTGTGCCCAATTTATTAATATTTTTATTAATATTAATGAGAAAGATATAACAATGAGACAGTTTCACAACAGGTTAGTAGGACAGATATAATAATTAATACATTGTATATTGTTGTCTTCGGAGTGGCTGTTCAGAGTACAAGATGCAACATGATGTCTTGTCTAAATACTATTAATATAAATCTTTCCTCTCACTGAGCTAAGAGAAAGTAGTTGTGTGTATAGTCCAATAGTCCATAACAGTAATGGGTTATCAACAGAACTGGCAATGTCGGAAGCTGTTGACTTGAGCCTTTTACAGCTCAGCATATTAATATGGCTTTACTTTTTATCCCTTGTGGTTAGACTTTTCTGCTGGGTGGTTAAGACCAAGATAAAGCAAGACCTATATTACAAAAAATGTAACTTTTGTATCTGACAAGGTCAGTCAAATCCCCTCAGGATTCACCCTGAAACCATGTACAACAGTTTGTAGATCTTTTGTCAGTGTCAGCCATCTGAATGAGTCACGGCCATTGTGGTTTTTCTAATAATTTAAAGAAGAAAATAAAAAAGAGATGATAGGAAAAAGGGAGATAGGCTAAGTTTCAAGCCTTATACTTAAAGCTTTAATCCATTTTGCACTGACTTTTGTATAAAAAGTTTTGTGTAACATGAGGAGCAAATTTCATTTTTCTGTGTCTGAACACCCAATTTTTTTCAAAAGTCATTCATTAAAGAGTCTGTGCCTTCCGCACTGTGTATTCTTGGCAATTTGTTGAAGTGCCTTTGATCGCAAGTGTCTGGCTCACTTCTGGGCTATCCTGTTCCATTACTTGGTGTTCTGTGTTTTTGCCAGTACTATAATATTTCAAAAATCAGAGAGTGTGATGCTTCCAGCTTTGTTCTTTTGCATAAATAAAATGCTCATGAAAATTACTTCCAGGCATACGCATAATTCATTGTTACCTTCTTATTGTATTAGGTCATGCTGTATCTAGAATCAAGGAATGCTGTAACTGATAAACATCCAACAGCTACACTTCTTATTTTCTCTTCTCTATCTATATTGATATGTTTCGTGGGTGATTTGTGCTGCTCTGGACTCTCTAGGAGTGTGCAGAAGCTGTCTTCTGTGTCTGTCTGTATAGGAATTAATTTTGGAAGACAGTAGTTTCCTTATGGGCTAATTTTAGACAGAATGTGGTCTGTGGAGTGGGAATTACTTGTAAAGTAGAAGTTGCCAGAAACATGCTTTCCAGTGCTATGAGAAGCAGGTCTGCTGCTTTCCATGATAATTAAAAGGTAAGTGGCCAAGTGACCCCTTGTCAGACTTGGAGCTGCTGAGTAATTTTCTACAGAACAATAATTGGGTGCTTTCAACCGTGAGTGTGGACCCTACAAACTGGTAAAGTGATAATGATGGTATATCGCAGTACTCATAATTAAGCTTTTCATTCATGGCCAACATAGATTGATCTCGTGTAAATTATTTCCACCAGCTCGTGTTCTGTTAATGCTAGTCTCATGTACTTGTAAAGTTTCAGGGAATACTATGTGATGCCAACACTGAGGAATCTTTCATGTTTGTTCTTTAAGTTGAAAATCTTTGGGCCAGTGAGATGGCTCAGCAGTTTAAAGCACCTGCTTACGCAGCTGCAGGGATTGCAGTTGGATCTCTGGCACCACAGGCTGTGCCAGCCCCACCCCCAGGGCAGCCTGAGCCGGCCATAAAAAAAAAAAAGTTGAAAACCTTTGTTTTTATTGTCAGTATCTAACTATATCATCCAAAACTGAGATAAGAAAATGGATAACAATTCTTCAAAACAATAGTTTTCTTTAAAGAAAGATGACAAAATTAATAATTATTTCAACTGTTTCAGCACTACTCATTAAAAAAAAAAAAGAAAGCCTATGGTTCCCCATCCTGAAATTCTGAAATTAAAAGCATTAGAAAGGTTACTTAATGTTAGCAACCAAAGGAGCTTCATTGAAATTCACAATGCAACACAGGTATTGTACAAGGGAGGAATGCTCTTTGGGTAATTTTCTACTTCCTTAAACATCTAAGAATCATAAATAATTTTTCTTTTTAGATTTTAGGATTTCCAATGGGATGTCCACGTGTGCATGCATGTGTGTGTGTGTGTGTATGTGTGTGTGTGTGTGTGTGTGTGTGGTGTGTGCGTGTGTGTATAAGATAATAATTAGTGTCTTCACCACAGACAGATGTTTTGTAATGCTTGAAAAGCGCAACTTTAATTCATTATATAAATGTGGGCCAGAGTAAATTAAAATGGGAGGATTTGGTTATGCTTGGTGAAGAGCAAATGTGGAAATGTGGAGGTGGGGTGGGCCAGGCCACAGGGATTACAGTGCTCCTCTTTGGCCACCGCCCCCCTTGGCTTTCTCTGTCTCCCTCTCCATTTTGCAACTGCTTTGGCTAAGAAGAGACCCATTGTGCACTGTGGGGCTGTACTCCAGAGAGTGAGAGAATTACAACTCTTGAGACAGTAATGGAATATAACGTCTGTTGAGCTATCATAAAAGCTAACTGCTTGGGTTTCAAAATACAAAATCTTTCAGAAGTAGGCCCACTTGCCCTGTCTGGTTTGAGTGCTTCTAGAAGGAAAAAGCAGACCAGCCAGATGTGCTTCTTCTGTACTGGGACTTGTGGCCAGCTGAAATGATGTCAGCAGCTGTGCAGATAGGGGGAGGAAGAAGCAATTACACAAAATCTTCCCATAATTGCCTCCTTTCAAACTGTGCTGTGTTCACAGGGAAATGCCCCAGAACCTTTTGTGGAGCTTCTGTAATATTTCTGAAAGAGATTCTTCTGGAATTTAATTAACATTTGGAAATTAACTCCTCATAAGGATGTGTTAATAGCAAAGGAAGGGTTGTGGGAGAAGAAACGAGGGATAAATCATATTTGCTTTGGGAGTGGGAAGACTCAGACTTTGGAAAATGGAGAGGTTGGGGCATGGGGGTAGGAGCAAGACGTGGCCTCCAGATGGCAGAAGGGAAAGGAACCCAGGGAAGAAAGGGGTGGAAGATGCTCACATTCCCTCCCCAGGCTGCTGACTACCAATTCTAAAGTGACAATGTCACGGACTTCTGACTAAAACATGTAAGTCGTGTGGGCTTCAGTGGCATAAATGGCTACTGTGGCATCAACTCACCTCCCTGTCACTTTAACAGCATTCTGTGAAACCGAATTCTGTGTGCACCAAGGGGATGGGTACCTTTTCTAGAATATTGTCTCTACCTTAGTCCTTCTCAGTTTTGACCAGGATCACCAGGACCTGGTTGAAATCTACTTCTTTTCCAGAATATTCTATGATAGTCATGTATAAATTTAAAATTAAGTCTCCTGCTAGGATGTTCCTTGTAATTATTAAAATGTCTCTTTGTCACAGAATTTTCTCAGGTGCTAGTTTTATTCTTGCTGCTCCAAACTACTACAACATTTTAGCTTTTGTATTGTTAGAAAGATAGGGTGCTCCCTAAAAGTTTAAATTATAATGAACTGTACAAAATAATTCAGGACAATATAATGCAGTACATAAAAGCTTGAAGCATCAGTGACCTTCCCAAGACCCCAACTTGGGGTCTTTCATCTTATTTCAAAGGATGAAATAAAAAGCAAACAAATTCAGTAATGTATGAAGGGGGATGGGAAATCAGTGCTTCAGGATGGGGAGAGACAAAGACCCTCCTGGCTGGACACTACTTATTGGGTATGCAGTGATAGGAGGGAGCCGGCAGGAGAGTCAGGGTCAGTGGAAGACTATGGGCTCAGTGGCAATGGATAACCCTTGATGACCCCAGAACGTAGAGGTGACCCCAGGCTACGGAGGATCTTGCCCTGGAGTGTTTTCTAATCTTGGTGGTCTTTGTTTAGTCTTAGTGGGTGGGGAGAATGCCCCATCCCTAAAGAGTTCCTGGGGAATCTCAAAAGGGTGACACTGGTCATCCTAAGCCTCCGTTTATCCCTCAGAGAAGCACGTAAAGTTAGCCATTGTGAATCTGCAGTTCCCAGCAATGAAGGGCTATGTAATACCACTCTTTCTGTTTATTCTCCTAGAGATGGTGCACTTATAAATTAAATTGTATACAGTATGGTTGTTTACCACAAGGTCTATGACATATGTTAAATCTCTTGAACTTTTGCCATCTCCCTGAAATGTACTTTGAAATGAAAGCATCTATACTATCTTATTAAGAAGCCCCACAAAATGCCTTTAATATTAATAATTATAATATTAAGCAGAAGATAGTTCCAGTTAGATTCATAAAAAGTGATATAAACTGTAGTGCTGTCTGTTAGGAAATAAATACATTGAGATTGTTTTTACTGAAATATAGTGGCTTAAGCCTTCCCACTCCTAATGAATTTGCAGAGATCATAGCATTTTGGAAAAATAAAGGAGCTCTTTCCGGTTTTCTTACCACAAAGTGGGACTCTCACATCTCTTCCTGAAAAGTCTTTGTCCCCTATTCCTGCTAACCTCTGATCTTCTGTCTCATATGTGATGAGCAATGCCACCTCATGTGAGGGAGACTGGAACTGAGCATTGACTCCACGCGTTGCTCACCACTGAGGTGACTCTGGACCTGGGCTTTCCCGTGAGCATCTAGTTACAGTGCTGAGGTTTCTGTTCTTCATGCGGATAATTTCATGGTGCAGCCACTTACATCTTAACAATTCTTTTTCTCTATGAAGATTTGGTAAATTTGGCTTTAATGAAATACCAAAAATGGGCTGAGTTTTCCTCCAAACCAGAACTGGTGAGGCCGAGCCAGGTGTGGCGGCATCTGCCCGTGATCACAGGCCTTGGGTTTTAGTCCACTGTGGGCTACACAGCAAGTCACTGCCAACCTGGCCAAGAGAGTGAGACTGTCTCAAATAAAGTGGGAAGTAATAGAGAAGTATTTTAGTGATGTTTGAAATCATGGTGCACGTTTCTTTGTTAATATCACTTTTTCAAAGTGGGAAACATTCCTTTTAAAGCAAAAATCATCATTATTTTTGTCTTGTTGTTTTCTCCCTACCCAACTGCAGCACCTGTTGAGGTTATATTTGATCGTTTTGAAGATCAAATTCCAGTCATGTACCAGCTCTCTGTCTCACTTCTATAGTTGAGATACTAGAAGAAACCAGGAGAGATAATTAAGTAGGAATCAAAGCTTGAGTGCACAGGAAATATTCAACTTAATTTGGCAGTGTGAACTTTCAGTCATTCAAATATCAGCCAATTAAGTGAAAGAATTATTTATGAACGAGGGACCACAGAGCCCTGGGAACAATAGTTTTCTTTTAATCTTTTCACTCTTGATGTCAGAAAACAAAAAAAGAAATAGGGTCCTCTATTGCAACAGATAGAAGTGCATAGGTAACTACGCTGAGTACAGTCTCCAAGGTGACTGTGTGTCATGACACCTTGGGAGTTATCCGAGCGTGATAGGATTAGCTGCGACCTGTCAGGTGCTGCTAGAGTAGAGCAAATACATTAACAAGTCCAGCTCAGTGAGCAGAACCTGTCGCTTGGAAAAGAAAATAGCTGGAGAGTAATATATGTAGGTGACTGCATCCGCAACGAAGTTTGGACAGCAAGGTAACGCTATGCAAGAAATGCTGCGCTCGTAGTGTAAGTGTTCAGCTGGAAGGTCTGAAATCCTTCCGAGTAGGGCCAGGTTATGACTGCAGCCACACAGAAAGAGTTCGCCATGGCATGGATCAGAGCAGTGAGCTCCAGCATTGCTGCCACCCTGGCTTGGAGATGGGAGCCTTCTGCTCCCATCATGCACCGGCAGAGTCCCCACCGGAAGAGAGAAGGCTCAAGAGCCATTTGTTTTCTACATTGTACACCTGTGTATGGTACCTAGAGAGGCGCTATTTTCATAGCCAACAGAAAATTTAAACAGCGAACAGTTATTTCCCATGGTGTCCCTGTGAGCTCGCTGTTATTGTGTTTAGTGTGCAATTCTGTGTAACACAGAGATAAACATTAGCAGTCTAACGTCAATGAGAATGCGTAAGGCATGGTATCAGTATGGCATCGGGCGTAGGAAATAAGCCTCTAGGTCCCCCTCCATCTATCATATTTTTAACTGGTAGAAAACTGTATTGTCAGCTGGGGAGATAGCTCAGTGGGCTGAGCACCTGCCTGGCAAGCACAGGTACCACATGCTGTGCCGGCTGTGCCAGCCCTGGAACCGGGCATGGTGGTGCACACGTGCAATCCCAGCGCTGGGGAGGCTGAGACAGGAGGATCACTATGAGTCGAAGCTGCACAATGGGACCCTATATGCAATAAATAAATAGATAAATAAATAAATAAATAGATAAATAAATAAATAAATAACTGCATCATATGTGTCAATGCAAGAATTTTTAAAATTCCATTTTTTTCTATCGGTTATTTGTGTGTAGCATTCATGTTTTTCTTTTGTGTTTACATTACATCATGCCTGTGATACAGTTGCTGGGAACATGTTTAAATAGTTATAAATCCTAATTATTCTATTAGTCCCGGAGTTATTCCTGTGGGAAATACAATCAGTGCCGTCGCTTGTCTAATCATCTGCCCGGGCTGAGCACTTCCTGCGGGCTGACCACTGTACCTCTTGCCTCCTCTTCACTTGTTTCTCCTTCAGAGTCAACGTTTCTGGCGCATCATTCCAACGTTAGAGACGAGTCCTCTGAATGCATGGGAGGTGTATTTCAAAGGTCCATGCTGTCTTACCATTTTTCAGGATATCTAGTACCTAAGCTGAATTAGCTTTTATTAGTTTGTTTCAGAAGCACTTAATTTTAAAATTAATTGAGCTCCAGACAATTTGCAAAGGTATAATTTCAGTGAGTTTGATAATGAAAACCATGAGGAGCAGCACCATTGCATAATGCCCCCAAAACCATGACATTTTTACTTGTCTACTTCTATAAAGCATTTGTAATAATTTATGGCTTTAAAACTCATGTAAATTAAAATAATTAGCAAGTGGTCAAAAACGTATCAATGCTGATTAGCATGGGGGAGCAAGAATGGACAGCTCCCAGGGATTCTATTAATGCTTAATTTTGTCTTCTTTTAAATTTCTTGTAATTTTTTTCTTTCTTGCCAATTTTACATGCATAGATACAATAATCTAAACAATTAATTTGAAGACAACATTATGCAATATAACAACCATTGTCGATTGCCTATTACTTTTTTAGTGAAATTCTGTATCATTTCTAATATTTTTCTTGTATTATTTTTATTTTCCTTTTTCAAAAATGGTACACATCCAATGTATTTTGAAAGTCCAGAGAGTATCATGGTAACCTGTACAACCCATATTATGATTAAAACTATACAGATAGTAATAAGTCATTATAAATTTATCATACGTTAAGTTTTGGATAAAAATATGTAGATATGATTCTTCAGATAAATGTTCTCATAGCAGCCCTTTGTAAATCCAGTATGTTTAAATTCTTTGAAACCAGAGCATTTTCTGTGTATGCACAGACTCTGGGTACAACAGCTCCGCTTACCCATGGTTTCGCTTCTCACGGTGCCAGTTACTGCGCATGTTTCATAGGCCAAAAGCATGAAATGGCAAGAAACCGCTCAGCTTCAAATGACAAATCCTGAGTAGTGAGCTCAGTTCTGGGGCCACCATCCCGCGCCGTCTCGCCAGGAGCGGTCATTCCTTTGTCCCGTGTGTCCACGCTGTCTGCGTCGCTCACTCACCACCCGGCTTCCGGCTGTTGGTGCTGGTGGCAGTGCTCTGGTGCTGCTTCCTGCGACTTCCCTGCATGCCACACCCCCCCCCACTTAGTGTCACCCCCTGCTGCGCCTCCCGTTCACTCCCCCTCTACTCACCCAACCCTACTCGCCCAACCCAGTTCTGTGTTTCCTGTGTTCTCTAGCGTGAGCTTCATTCTACCTTGCTGTGAAAGGGACTTGTTGGGTGCATCTTTAAGGCCTGTTTTCTGACGTCGCAGTGCAGTCTTCAGGATGGCTGTGTCTCGTACTCACTGAGAGATGCCGAGCGCCGTGAACGTTGGGAGCCACAGCTGTGGGTTGGATAATTGAATGCAGATGACGTAAAACACTGTGAGCAAAATGTTTCAGTAGCAGAAACGTAGGCCATCTTTAATAGCCTTTAGAAGGCCAAGAGTTAGGTGAGGGGAAGACCATATGGAAGAGCGAGGCCGAAATGAGTGTGTGTGTGTGTGTGCATATAGCCACACATGCTTGTACAACTAAGAAATTACCATAGATACTTAGGTAATAAACAATTTGTTGCCGTGACAGCCCCGCCCCCAGGGCATGCTGACATGGCAATTGAGACTGGGCGTGGTGGCGTGTGATTGTAATCCCAGCACTTGTGGGACTGTAAACAGGCAGATCGCTAAGAGTCTGATCTAGTAATGAGACCTTAAACACACTGTAGATACTTCCCTAAAAAAATAACAATAGTAAATAAAATAAAATTAAAATTAAAAACAATTTTGTCATTTTTCCTAAGCATATTTCCCAAGTCTCTTATTTTATCTTTAATATTTTCTTTCGGGAATTTTATGATTCATATTTCAGAACAGAAGTGCCACTTTGTGTATTGTATAATCTTGGTGTAGTGCATAGTGGTTAAATACTAGACATGTGTGATATTCTTGATGTCAGCCATTTTTATGTGAGGCTCTAAATAAATTTTAAAATACTTCTCATTTTTACATGTGCAATTACTTAGAATAACTCCTAGAAAACTCTTACTACAGAGCTACTCCTTATAATTTTTTAATGAGATTATCAGCATTGGACATGAAGATGAAAATCTAGATTCAAAAATAGAATTAAGAACCAGTAATGTATTGCTAAAAATCTTTAAAAAGAGAAAAATTCTAAACAATATGATAGTGGTCTGCAATTACTAGAGTTAAGATCAATATAGACATCTCAAGGAAAACATAAATAGAACTTGATTCTAACATAGCCCATACACTATTCAAAAGGATTTGTTACAAAAAGATTTAAACCTAGTATTACTGCTTCACAAGTGTTCATGTATATTGCATTTAGTGCTATAATTAGAAACTCCAAAGGCATCCCCCGCCTCTTAGGCTTATTATCTAAATAAAATAGACATGAGCAAAAGGCCTACTATTATTATCCCAGTGGGCATTAGAAAAAAGTGAGGCTGATATGTAAATTAGGAGGTTTTATGAATTAGAGGGTAAAAAAAGATATTGTCTTTTTCAAGTTGAGCTGTATGCAGGGAAGTGCTGGAGAGTTCTACTGACTGCAGGTGAACTCTGCCCAGAGGGAGCGCATATCGCTGTCCAATGGGACACCCAGATCGAACGTCGGAATTGTGTGTGGAATAAAACACCCAGGCTTCCTTTGTTTAATGCTACAGAGGTTTTCTTTTTATAGCTCCCTTCTTCTTTGTATCTAGGATTTAAACGGAAAATAAGTCAACTCTGTTAACATGAAAACAGCATCATGTGTTTTGTAGGCTAAGGCAAGAATCTGCCGTATCAAATGCAGCAGAGAGCTAGTTAGTTGCCTTGTAAGACCTATGAGGAGAATTCTTACGTGGTGAAGTGATGCCGGGCAAGAAGGCTCAGTTCTCTGCTTGAGAGTGGCTGAGAGTTTCCCTGACACAAGAAAGAGTGCAGCCTTCAGAGAAGTGGAATAATGTCTACTGCTGAAGTGAAACAGGATGGGGTGACATCTTTGTCACTTCCAAGTAAATATTATGTATTCTTAAGTAGTGAATCTCTCAATCTATTCCAGACTCCTAAATACCAGATAAAAGAGGAATGAGAGGACCCCAGCCTCAAAGAACTTGCAGCTTCACATAGGAAGCAGGACATAAACATTAATCTGGTGATAAACACAGTGCTAAAGAGGCATCCCCAGTGGTAAGCAATCACCAGAAAGGTCCAGATCTCACTGGGCCTGGGGGACCTAGGGAGATAGCAGGTAAACTCGTCTCAAAGAATGGTATGGAGACTTCCTTGGAAAGATGGCACTGAGATCGCACTGTGGATTTTTGACTTTAAAAGTATCCAGTTCACTACACAGACATAAACACACACACACACACACACACACACACACTCACATTTAAAACAATATACACAAGAAATAAATATGTAATCAAATGCAATTAAAAAAACAAAAACAAAGCCCCGCCGACCAAGTAAGTGGAGAGTGTAGTGTACGTTGGAGTTAGTGTGGGTTCAGGCCTGGAACACAAAAATAAATGTGCAACAAATTAGCGCGCACACACACACACACACACACACACACACACATACACACACACATATACTCTTTTCCAAATGCATATTGAAGTTATAAGGTATGAACCACAAAATGCAGTGAATGTTTAATTTTAAAATTTTATTATTGTAAGAGAAACCCACATTGCCACCCGTCACACTCACAATAGCTCCCCTCCTACCAAACGCTAATCCCCTCATCCTTGCCACTTTCACAGGCAGCTCTGGAAGTCCTCCTCTGTGAGAGTCTCTAGTGGTGCTGTCAGATCCTCAATGTCCTGAATCTATTCAGAACATTTCTCTTTTGGGGTCATTTTGCCTTTGGGCAAGAGCTATGGATCACACAGTGTCAGATTCAACAAATGAAGTGGACGAGGATGCACTGTAATGCTCAAAACTTGTGGCGAAGATGTATTTGTTTTGTTTTGTTTTTGTGGTACCAGGGATTGAACTCAAGACCTTATACTTGCCAGGCAAGCACCTATTCTACAGACCTACCTCCCTGGCCCTATGTGGCCAATATTTAAATTAAAAACTTAGTTTTTAAATTTAAAAATGCCTTGCTACAGTAAAATTCACATCACCATTCATTCCCTTTCAAACTACTCCCCTCTCTTTTAGGACATGCCTACCCCATCGTCCCTTGTTCTTGGCCATATGTCTCTTACTGTAGTAAAGCCTTTTTAAAACTTAAACATTCACTGTGCTTTTAGATCACTCCTTGTACGTTTATACTATAGTCTTATCCAGTGTGGAGCACTACTGTTCTCATAAAACCAACATTCTGACCTCAGTCAAAAATATCAAGGAAATACACCCACAGCCATCTGAGCAAAAATGGAATAGTGTTGTTCTCCACAATGGACCACTGCAGACCCTCCTCTGTATAAGACTCGGCATCATGAGGCACAGGAAGGCAAGTGCAGGAAGCAGGGGACACCTAAACTTCCTCAGCGAGGACTGTTGTTTCCGAGACGAATGATACTAGCCACTCTAATCCTACTGATTTAGTTCTTCAGCAATGTGTTGCTGAGGGCAACATAAATGAGCAAACACTGCAGGTACCCTAACCAGGGTGTCAGGACACTCACCAAGCCATTCCCATTGACTTCGTGTTAGCCTGAAGTTGGCCCCCAGATGCCCATCTTTACATCTGCACTGCAGCATCAAGAGTTGAATGTCTTACCTATGGACCTCCTTTTGTAATAAATAGTGAAGCTGACCAATCACAGAGGCAGAATTCAGAAGAAGTGCTCCAATGGGCAGAGCAAACCTGGACCAGGGGAATGGTCTTCTACTGCACCTCCCTCTCTGGCCTTCAGTGCTGCCCCCTACGTGCAGGGCGGAGCTCTCTGAGTCTCCCCTGCCTTGGAAGACTTCTGACTCCAGGCTTCTTGCTGGCCTATTTAAACTGTGTAAAATTTAATTTGTCTAAAGTCTAACATGTGTAAATTATTAGATTAGAAAATGAAAAACTATGGATAGACCACAAAATATTTAGTACTCAACAACAGTTTGGAGAAAAAACAGACTGTTTTTTTTGCGGGGGGACTTTATGTATTTTTACAATGACTTATATCATTGCATATGTCCAAGAAACCACTCATATTAGCAGAAGCGAGTGTTTGTTGTCTAGATTTTGAGATGTGGTGCAAAAAGAAAGATAAAATGCATATAATCTTCACTTTCACAAAGCTTAGGAATGGGGTCTTGATGACCCCAACGCTTAAATGAGAAAATGGAAGCTTAAAACGTTAATTTCCTCATCGTAAGCTACCACAATAAGAAATTTTTGAAATGAGAATTTAACTTATTTCCTAGAAATCCAAAGCTGCCTTTTTCTCTGATGCTTCAAGTCACTTCCTTGGCTGTATTAAGGATTCTCCTTCACCAACAATTTGAAAGCAGTAGGCTACACAAGAAAGAATGAGTGAAACTGAAGTTCTATTATTTTCTGTTCTGTCTTAGTTCTAGGATTAAAGGTTTGCAGAAGAGAGAATAGAGCTTTTGGAATAAGATGGTCAATTCATCCACACCATTTTCCAGAGTTGGCCCACAAAGTGTGCTTCAGTGGACCTCCCCCAATCTCCGTATCTCCCCAGATCCTCAAGACTCACAGAAATCATTTGCACTCTCTTGCTTTCAAAACCTACAGCAGCACTTCAAAACTTTTCTAATCTGTGAAATTCGACCCTTTCTTATAATCAGTAAGTAGCGTTTCTCTGTGGGCCATTCTCCCAAGTGGCTTTGGGAGTCTGTAGAATACAGTTTATCCTAGAAGTTCCTTTAGTCACTTCCCAAACCACCATAATGAATACACTGTATGTTTTCAATCAATGCTGATATCAGAAAGCATACTGAAAACGAAGTTCTGAACTGAAACTAAAACCATAAGTGTTGTCATAGTTTGGCTATCTGCACTTTTATGAGGTAGTTCTACAGGTCTACAGTACATGTGATATTTTCCACGTGTATCGTTTTATTTCATAATGCATGAAATGTGACTACCTGGCTTAGTTGTGTTAATGACCGGGAAGCATTTACTTTTCCATTCAGTTGTGAATGAATGAACCAATTATACCTGTCCTTCTGGCCTCTGAATCACTGAAAGACTTGAATTTCACACATCTTACTGTTTAATGACTTGCTTTAGCTTTGTTGCAGCTTTTAAGGGATGAAGTTCATTTGCTTTGGCACCAAGTGTGGTAGCAGCTCCTTTGCCCAAGGCGTTGTGTTTTATTAATTAGGATGCTGCCAGATCTTCACAGAGAAATGGATGTTGTCTCTTACTGGTTTTCTCCTTTTTTTCATTTCTAGTTGAGGTGCAAGCATGGATCTGTTGCTATTTGTACAAATTTAAACCTTTTAATTTGTACATAGAGCCTGATATTTGAGATTCACTGTTAGGGAAAATCAAGATTAGACTTTAAATTTTTATTGTTAATCTGGTGGAGAGATTTTATGGGTTCTCTATACCCTAATAAAATTACATGTTTAAAGTTATAAGTAGGACAGAAAATAGATAATTTACTCAGTACTTGCGTTTTCTAGCTCAATTTATCTTCCTTAAAAATGTCACTATCAGTTACAATATACACATTAATTTAAAGGGCAAAGAGGATCGCTTTGATCAGTATTTCATATTTCTGTCATATTTACTAGCTACCTTTTATGCAGCTCCAAGTGAATTTATATTTACTGAGTACTTAGAAATCAGGGTGGCACAGTCGCACAGCAGATCCGTGTGGCTGCAAGTGCCCCAGTAGCCAGTGGATTTAGATGTGGAGCAAAGGCAGCACTTTGGCTGGGGCGTCATGCAGGCTCTGTGGCAGAAGCATCTGGGTCCCATGGCCATGTGACCATGCATCATCAGGCTTGCAGTCTTTTAAAGTTTATTGATATCTCTCCACCTGTTTCCTGTGTGTACATGAATAAGAGCAGCGCCTTGCTCAGGGACTTATTGGAAGTTGCAAATGTGTCCGCGGAGGTGAGATGAGTCCCGGGGGAGCAGGAGGGCATAAACATTCAAGTTCTTCATGGAGGTGAGGTCGAGAGCAGCAGGGCAGAGTGCAGGTGCAGGTGCAGGTGTAGGTGCAGGTGCAGGTGCAGGTGCAGGTGCAGGTGTGGATTTGCAGCCTGGCTGTGCCCGTCTCTGCTCCTCTCCTCGGGCATCTGTGTGACTCAGCCTTAGGCTCTTCATCTGCTAAAGGAGCCAGTGTCACTCAGAGGATTCACACATAAAGGGGATGATGCATCTCCAGTGCCATGGGACAGTTAGCAAGACTTGAACATAGTCAGGCAGTGAGTGTGTCTGTGAAGAAGTCTTCACCAGATGAGCGCAGCAGTGTATCTTCTACATGGAAGTCGGGGTGGCTTTTGAGAGACTTTTTTAAAATCGGAAGACTTTGGAGGCCCTGTGAAGAAGGATTATGAATTTGCCACCTGTCAGTGAGTTTCTAAGCTTAAGGGAAAAGAAGCTTCTAGAATTTCTTAAACTCGTGCATCTTTTTATTCCTGGACTCTGAAGTCTATTGGGCTAAATTTGTCTTCAGGGGCAAATTCTTTCTAGGACCACCTGGGTACCCGTGGTGTATCTGTCCCCTACCATGTCACACATCCTGAAAGGATGTCAGTATTAAATGAAAGGCTTTTAAAAAATCCCTAAAATTTCTATGGTATGAATTTGAGTGGTTTTACTTTTTTATTTTTTTTCATCTTTTTTTATTGTATTTAATAAGAAATAACAATGAGACAGTTTCAAAACACCTTAGTAGTACATTTCCAGTATTTGATACAATGCATATTGTTGTCCTCCTAATAGTTATACAGAGCACAGGGTGTAGACATGATAATTTTTCTAATCATTATTGGTACAAAAAAATTGCTTTGCATTGAACTAAGAGAAGGTAGTTGTATTCATAATCCAATATTCCATAATTGCAGTGCATTACTGGCAAAACTGGCAATGATGGAAGCTTCACAGAGAGCAAATTGGTCAAGCAATGACCATGACTCATCCAGATGGCTGACACTGACAACAGTTCTACAAAAAGGGATAGAGGAAGTATAGTGTGCCTAAGGAGAGTCACCTAGAGAGCAAACATTCTCTTAGGCTTTCACACAGAGCAAACTGGTCAAGCAATGGCTGTGACTCATCCAGATGGCTGACACTGATAACAGTTCTACAAAGCACTGTACATGATTTCAAAGTAAATCCTGAGGGGATTTCACTGACTTTGGGAGGTACAAAAGTTCCATGTTTTGTTATATAGATCTTGCTTTAACTTGCCCTTAACCACCCAGCAGAAAAGTTTAACCACCAGGCATAAAACATAAAACTAGATTAGTATGCTGAGCTGAAATCAACAGCTTGAGTAGTTTTATTCATTAGCTCTGAAATCTTGGTGACTTTGTATGAGCATTTCTTGTGACCTGACTGTGAAATTATATTAAAGGCCTTTTAAAGTTAAAATTAACATGTAATTAACAGGGGAGAAAAAAAAAAGCTATTGATCCTCTAAAGAAATACAGTGTGCCTGTCTAGGATAAACAGAGTTGGCAGACTTCATAAATTCTCATGAAAATTAATCAAATTGCCTTTGAGTAGGTAACTCATACCCCAGCCTATAGGACTACGTGTAATTAGAAACAAACATACTAAATCCCCCTAAGAAGCTTTAGAAGGAAATGTCAGTTAAGTAAATCCCCAAAAGTACATTAGGCTAAATTTCATAACTGTCCTTATCATCTGGGAAATTCTAGGCCAAAATATAATGATATGTGTAATACTTTTAAAACTAAATTTTAATTTTTCCAAGCTATACAGAGTAGTAGGTAAATCCAAATAACTTTACAAGGCTTCAGATTCCCTCTTCTCTGTCTCCCCATCCTCCTTTTCTATGCATTCCATAAACACAGGGCTCCTACTTTGTCTTCTCAATCTTCTGTTCCTCTAAGGGAATCACACTAAATATTTGGAGGGACAGCCTGACAATTTGTCAGGGTGAAGGTAAACCATGGATCCATCTGCTTCTCAGGCTGAGCTACCTGCTAGCCAGCCTACTTACACCCTCTCTCCAGATACCTGTTCCCTGAAGCTGGCAGATCTGACGTGGGGATGCTCTGACCATGGAGATGTCTCCACTCCAGCTCCAGTTGTCTTTGCAGTTGGCTTAGTTGTCCCTTGTCCATCAGTTTCTGTTATGGTTTGTGTCTAGTTGTCCCCCTAAAGCCTCATGAAGTCTTGGGGTGGGGACTTCTAGAGTTTGAGACTAACTCATGGTCCACTGGGATTATGTGTTTTAGTACTGCTGGGATTATGGATTGTAGTACTGTTAGGATTATGGGTGTGGTCTGAGGTAGATATCCTGAGGCAGAAAGGAGTATTGACTGAAACCTTCAGTAACTGTGAGCTAAATAAACCTTTCCTTCCTTCATTTTGGGTGTCGGATATTTGTCCCAGCAATGAGAGAAGAGTAACTGTACAGAATTTGGTACTGCAGGAGTGTGATCGTTGCTGTGACTATCCTGACCATGTGGATCGTGAGTTTTTGGAAATGGCTTAGGGGAAGAGATAGGAAAGGTTCAGAGATGGTGCCTACTTACAAAGAGCTGGATAAACTTCAGCTGGATAAACTCTGGTTGGATAAACTTCAGCTGTATGGTAGGGAAGATTCTGGTCAGAGCTCAGACCAGAAGACTGACAGAAGGCCTGCCTATAAAGACCAGGCTGGGGAGGTTTCTGCTGGGAAGAAGGACTGCATTGGTTGTTGGACTCCAGATGATTTTTGCTATGGTTTGGCTGAAAGTTTGTCTGAATTTTGCTCATGCCCAGAGACTTTGCTAAGATGGAGATTAAGCATGGCAGACAGGTTAATCTTTCAAAAGATATTTCAAAGCAGCAAACTATTGGGGCGATGGCATGGTTGTTATTGGGGGCTTTTAGCCAGATTTATGTTGAAAATCAAGAGCAAAGAGCTAAACAGGATGACTTAAAATATTGTGAGTTTGGCCAGGAAAGAAGCTCTAATAAAGCTGTGAACTGCAAAGATGGAGCTGAAAGGATCTCCACTGCTGGGAAGGAACCAGAGAATTGAAAAGATGGCCTGAGGGCATCACAGGAGGTGGCAGCTCTCCACCCTTTGCAGCCTCAGAATTACAAGGGCAAAAGACTGCCTTGAGAAGAAAGCTGCAGATCTCCAAGTTCCAGAATGGCTGCAAAGACCAAACCAGGTTCCAAAATGGCACTGGCATGGAGAATTTGTTCCTCAGAAGCAAGATCAGAGGGTTCATCAATCCAGGCACTCAACCCCTACAACCAAGAGAGAAGGAAGCCTGGCTACTGCTCCAACTGGCAGGAGACCTTTTCATCACTCACATGGCATTGGTTTTAGATGCATTCAGAATGCAGGAGTTGTTAGGTTAAGAAGGCTTCCACCTCGATTTCAGAAGAAGGCCTGGGAAACCAAGGGCAGTGTGTGGGACAGAGAGTGAGAAGCCAATTCAGTGGAAACCCTAGAAGTTTGGAAAGGCCAGAAATGTGGATAATCTAAGGGAAACTGCAAAGAGGGAGCAAGGCCAGCCTAAGAGAAAAGCCGTGGGAGCTACCACCAAGTGCCTTAGGGGCAGAGCTGGGTATAGCCTTTGGATCTCTCAACTCAGTGCAGACTGCTTCAGATGTTCCAGTTAAAACTAAGAGATTTCGTGTTTGCCCTGCTGGATTTTGGACTTGTGTTAGTCCCAGTGTTTTGTATTCCCCTGTTGTTTACAGTTTTTGGAATGGTAATGTTTATCTTGTGCCTTTAAATGTTGGATGTGTTTAACTTTTCTTTTCTACCAGAGCTCACAATGAAGAGTTTGCCTTGGATCTTGGAGGGGACTTGGAACTTGGACTTTTCAGCAATGCTGAAACTGTTGGGACTTTGGCAACTCTTCCAGATGGACTAAAATGTCTTTTGCACAAAGGGATATGCATGGAACTTTGGAGGGCCAGGAGCAGAGTGTTATGGTTTATGTCTAGTTGTCCCCCCAAAGCCTCATGCAATCATGGGGCAGGGACTTCTAGCATTTGAGACTAACTCATGATCCACTGGGATTATTTGGCTTAGTACTGCTGGGATTATGGATCTTAGTACTGTTGGGGCTATGGGTATGGTCTGAGGCAGATATCCTGAGGCAGAGAACCTGAATGTAATATAAGAGAATATAAGAGAGATAAACAGACTCTCTCTCTGTTGCCTCTATTGCAATTGTTCTGCTGCCGTGAACTGCTGCTCTCTGCCATGTGCCAGTCTGCCTTGGAGCCAGCTGAGTATGGACTGACACCTCCAGTAACTGTAAGCTAAATAAACCTTTCCTTCTTTCATTTTGGATGGCAGGTACTTGTCCCAGCAATGAGATAAGAGTAACTAAGACAGTTTCCCAGATTCAGCATCATGTCACTGCCAGTCTGTTGACTTTTTGATAGTTTTCACTCACGTGTATGTGTGGTCAAAGAGTATTTCAGGAGCGACTTCATTAAGTGATAACAATTGTACTCAGTTGTTAACATTGTACTCAATATATTATTTTCTCCAAAAACAAAACCTATAATTCCTCTTACCAAACAGTGTTAATCATGCCAAATTTCCCCACTCCTCTCACAGTTTTCATACACTGCCATCTTATTTTCCTAAGATTAATTACCATTTTGATTTCCTAAGATTTGGGCTTCACTTCCTGAATTTCAACCATACCCGTCCCACCGCAGCATTCCTTTCCATCTTTCCTTTACTATAGTTTTAGTTTTGTTTTGCTTCACTTTAACCTTGCTAGTGATAGGTAATATTGTAAAGTGACTTAGAATATGTGTTTTGGAATCAAAGAACAGAGATAGATGCCGTGCCTCAAGTGACCAATGCTCTGGTGTTGGGAAAGCTTCCAAAACCCTCCAAGCATCATTTCATCATGGGAAGGGTGGAAACTTTCCTCCATACATTGTTGAGAGGGATCATCCAGGACCCCATGTGAATAAAGCTGTATCTTTATGGAGTCAAAGTGACCTGTCATTTTTGCTTATTGTTAGTAATTCTCTTTTTAAATTGTTTTTATTTTTTAAATAATATAAAATAGTTTTTAACAAACATTAGAAATGATACAAAATTTCACTTAAAAAAGTAATAGGAATCCAACAATGTTGCTGTATTGGATGATGCTATCTTCTAATTAGTTATTTTGGTTACCAGAAAGCAACCTGAAAAATTGGTTAAGAAACAGAACAAAGCAACAACAAAAAGAAAGTTATAAGAAATGAAGAGGACAAAAATATATATATATATATATATATTAAGCCCTGGCTGCTCCTTGCCATTCTTGGTATACCTCACCTTGTCTTCCCCTCTCTAGGCCAAATCTGTAAGCACAGCTGGGCGACTAGATAGGGAGCTTTTGGAATTCAGGGTCCATGCCACCACCCCAGAGACCAGCACAGGCTACAAACAGAAATGTTCACTAAGTTAATCCATCTATTTAATATCATCAGGAATAGAGGGAGTGGGCGAGGAGAGGCACAGGAATGTCAGAAAGAATTTTGAATGAATTATGTTAGCATGGTTAAGAATGAGCATACATTAGTTGGAACTATTTGCAAGTCACTAAAATAAGCCAGGCATGGTGCTGCTCACATGTAGTCGCATCACTCAGGAGGCTGGGGCAGGAAGATCGTCATGAGTTTGAGAGCAGCCTGGGCTACATAGTGAGTTCAAGGCCAGCCAGAACTACATAGTGAGACCCTGTCTCAAACAAATAAACAAAATGACTAACAACTTCAGATTATATTTTTTTAAAGAATCATCAGCAGTATTAGTGGTATATATAATTTACAACAACAAAAAAAAAAGTTAGCAGGAGCAAACACATGCACTTATGTACACAGGATGAATTAGATACTGGTCCTAAGAACCCTCAAAAGGTTTCTCACATTGATGATAGCAACATGCAACACTAAAACTATGCTTAGAATGTATGTCATTCTGGACTTTTAGATGTGTACTGCTTCTAATGTAAACTCAGTTACTGCTATACTCTCTCTCAAGTAAATGGTTGGCTAACAAAAAAACAAAACAGGGTATTAATTGAGAATAAGAGACTAGGCAAAATGCCATAGACCTGATGGGCTACAATTCTGTATATCCCTGGATTACTAAATGTATGTGTACAAATGTGTAACTGCTTCTATCACATTCTATAGAGATTTATTAGAATATCAATGATTAAATGAAAATACCAATGTCAAGCTAAGTCTAAGATGTTTGATATTCAGAAAGACAGTGATGTTTAGCTCAATTACCTATGTTATAAAGTAGTAGTATCACGAAGCTTCTCTGCTGGAGGGTTGAGAATGTAAGTTAACAGACCAAAAATTGGAGAAAAAGACAGGCTACAAGGATAGCCATCATTTTGGCTCTAGCCCTTCAAAGTCAGTGAGGACTCAGGACATAAGAGAACCTGTACTGTAACAACCTATAACTCAGTGGTTTCCCAAATTTTTTGTTCAAGGAGATTATGGAACCTCAGAGGAAAGGGATAAATGAAGTATAGTGTGTCTAGGGAGGGTCACCTAGGGAGAAAACATTCTCTCAGGCTTTCACAGAGAACAAACTGGTCAAGCAATGGCCATGACTCGTCCCAATGGCTGACACTGACAACAGTTCTACAAAGCACTGTATATGGTTCCAAAGTTAATCCTGAGGAGATTTGACCTTGAAAATTACAAAAGATGACAGTTTTGTTAAACAGGTCGTGCTTTAACTTGCCCTCGATCACCCAGCAGAAAAGCTTAACTACAAGTCATAAAACGCAGAGCTAGATTAGTATGATGAGCTGTAAGAGGCTTAAATCAACAGCCTCCAACATTGCCAGTTTCACCAGCAACCCACTGCAATTATGGAACATTGGACTATGTATACAACTACTTCCTCTTAGTTCAAAGAGAAGAAATTTTTTTCTTTTTTTTGTTTGTTTTTGCTTTCCTTCCTTACCAATATCAAATAGAAAATTTATCACGTCTACACCCTGTGCTCTGTATAACTACTATAAGGAAAACAATATGCAATGTGTCAATTATTGCGAATGTACTACTAATGTGTTTTGAAACTATCATATTGTTATCTCTTATTAAAAGTAATTAGAAAATAAAAATAGAAAAAAGAAATTAAGAAAAAAAAAGAATGAGAGCATTCTGCCTCCTGCACACATATCTATGTGATTAATAAAAAGCCATCTTATTTAAGAAAAAAAAATTGTAATTTCATGCACTCGACCTACTGTTCTTCCACTTGAAATATTTTTTC
>PVKN010010345.1:0-22748 GCA_004027915.1 Capromys pilorides
CCTCCTCCCCCACCCCACATACACACCAGATAGCCAGGCATGGTGGTACATGCTTTGTAATCCCAGCACTCATGAGGCTGAAGCAGGAATATCACTGTGAGTTCAAGGCCAGCCTAAACTGGGCTTAGAAGTGAGTTCAAGGCTGGACTGAAACTATACAGCAAGACACTGTTTCAAAAACAAACAAATGGCCTATCTGCCCAAAAATTCTAAGAATCTCTCACTTGTGTAAGAATATGAGTTATTGTACCAACTTGTAGTTCTTGAGTAATTCCCAGAGAAACAGGGAAGAAGGGAGGAAGAAGAAACTTGTGGGGAAGGTACATGGTGTACATGAACAGTGGATGGAGAAGCCGCCAGTAGTCTCAGGGGAAGGGATGACAGGAAGTGGGTGGCTGTTACCCTGAAGAAGGTAACTGAGTCAGCAGCAGAGGGAGAAAGGGGAAGGCATGGGGGAAGACAAGGAAAGTCAGCTCTCAATCTTCTGGGGACTTGATGGCAGCTAGCAGGTGATACCCAGGCCAGGCCTGGCCAGGAAGCTCCTCTTCCTATGGATGGGCAAGACATACATCTGGCTGCCCATCCCAGGACAACAGATACCAGGAGAGAGTTCTCATATGGTCTGTCACCCAGGCTGAAGGAAAGAGAGGCTCTGTTCCCTCACTTCTCTGACTCCCTTCCCTGCCTAGAACCTGTCTGTGGCTGAAGAATGGCACATAGCAGAGGATGCAGGGGCTTGGCAGACACTGTGGGGTGATGGAAGGGAAAGAAGATGTCTAGAACATGGTGGGGTGGGGGACCTGCTGTCTCAACAGGAATCTTGTGTATTAATGACACACGTCACTTCCGCCACCTCAGGTATGTGGGGGTCACCAGGGCTCCCAGTGAGGTTATTCTATTCCCACTACTTTGTAACAAACTGCCCCCAAACAGCAGACATGCGTTATCCCACCATTTCTGGGAGTCAGGAACCTGAGTGGTCTGGTTCAGGTTCCCTCAGGGTTGAGACATCTCAAGGCTTGAATATGACTAGAGAAGCCACTTCCAAAGAAAATAAGGTTCATTCTCAGGGCAATGGAGTAGCAACCAGCTCTCACCAGAGCAAATGATTTGAGAGAAAGGAGGTCACACCAAAGCTGGAAGTTGCCTTTTATAACCTAACTTCAGAAGAGATAAACCATGCATCTCAAGATCATAATGTTGTGAAGTAAATCAGACACAGTAGTTTAAATATCACATGCGGGCCAGCAAGATAGCTCAGTACTCTAAAGTGCCTGCTTAGGCAACCACAGGAACCGCGTTCAATCCCCAGCACCATATGCTGTTTCAACCCCACCCCCATGGCAGGCAGAGCAGGCCATAACATAAATAAAGTTAAAAAAAATAAATATCACATGATTTTCCCCTATATGTGAAACTCAAAAATATAAATGAAGAAAAAAATACAAGCTAGGTAATAGGAACTAAGGAGATCTTTTTCTTTCATCTTTTTGAGACAGGGTCTTGCTATGTGACCCCCACACACCTGAAAGTGACATGCGTCTATCATCAGTGCACAAGGTTTCCTGTTTCCTATAGGAGACAGCACATACCTAGTGCAGTCAGTATCTTGTGCATGCCGGCGGTCCCCTGTCCCACCACGTTCTAGTGCAAGCTGGCCTCAAACTCATGGCAATCCTCCTGCCTTAGTCTCTGGAGGGCTGTGGTTACATGCATACACCACCATGACCAGCAGATCTTTCTCAGATAGGAAGGGGAACAAGTGATGGGGAGAGGGGAAAATCTAAATAAAGAATCAAAGCCAGACATGGTAGTGCACACCTATAATCCCCAGAAGCACTCAGGAAGCAGAAACAGAGGGATCGGTAGGAGTTTGAGGCCAGCCCGGGCTGCACAGTGAGCTCAAGGCCAGCCTGAACTATATAGGGAGACCTTGTCTCAAAACCAAAGGGATGAGGGGATAATCAAAGAAAACTCAAAACAGAACTTTTTCAAATGGAGATGGAATCAAGAGTTGGAGGGAGCAAGGAGGGATGAAAGAAGGGGACAAAAAAGAATTTAAAGAAAAGAATTAAAATGTGTTATATACATGTACAAACTCTCCACAATAACTAATCATTATGTAGAGTGAACATGTAAAAACTACATGATAATCAGAGGGTATAGTTTCTGAGGCCTTTATTTATTATTTGTGGTACCAGGGATTGAACTCAGGACCTCGCACTTCCAGGCAGGCACTTATGCCACTGAGCTATCTCCCCAGTCCCAAAACTACATGATAAAGAGATAAATGCCACATCTTCCATATCCATCCACAGGAGTGGTATCATGAGGGCTAGCTTCAAGGCTGGCTAACATGGCTAGCCAAGGGCAAGGCAAGGTTCCCACATAGTAGGGAGCATTTGGACAGGGACAGGAGGAACAAGAACACAGGGGCAAGCCAAGAAGAGCACTGAATTATCAAGCCAGGAAAGAACCTACCAGGCAGAAAGGCCTGCTGTTTTGTATTACATGTACTGCCACAGTGTCTAAGTAGGGTCTAGAGAAGAGGTCAACTCCACCTCTGCCCCTTGGTCCTTGGCCACCATGCTTACATCTCCCAAAATGTATTTGTTCATAGCTGCTGCTGTTTAGATGGGTGAGAGATGACAAAGTGACTCCGTGGTTTCCAAGCCACATAGGTGAATTCACCCCACCCCCATAAACGGTGCTAAGTGAGAAAGCTGACTGAGAGTCAGGAAGCAGAAAGTTGCATGAGATCTCATGCAAGTTTAACTTGCTTTCCTCAAACCTCAACTTCCCCAGTTATACAATGGGCTGAGTAAAAAATTGGTGAAAATCTCAAACACTGAAAATATCCAGCAGCTGGGGAGATAGCTCAGTAGAATAAACACTTGCCTGGCAAGTGCAAGGGCCTGAGTTTAAAATCCCTGGTTACACACACACACACACACACACACACACTCAGAAAGAAAAAAAGAAAAAAAAAACATCCGATGTTAGTAATAATGTAGAAAACAGAAACTTTCATACGCTGATGATAAAATGCAACATTTCACTGGTTTTTTATTTATTTTAATGTATTTAGTATGGGGCCTACAGGGTCTCACTACACAGAATGGACTCAGTGATCCTCCTATTTTACAGCCTCCCAAGCGCTGGCATTAGTGTTACCCCCCCCCACTCATTGTTTGTTTTTAAGTCCTTAAAGGAGCAGTCTCCCTAGGTCTTGGTAAAAGGTATTCAAGGTAGAATAACAGCCTCACCAAAGATGTCCACCACCTAATCACCCTACCTGCTATGCTCTATGGTAGTGATGGCAAACCCTTTAAAAACAGAGTATTCAAACTGTAATACAAAATTCACTTATCACAAAGTGCCAACACTACAATTAAACCTGAATTGTGAGATTTCCATTTAGAAAAAACTGTTATCTGATGCTCAGCTTCCAGGGTGACTTGGTTCCTGTGTTAACACAGAGGACTCTGTGCTCACTAGGGCACGTGTACCATAGGTTCACCACCACTGGTATGGGGAGAGGGAGGTTTACAGTTGCTACTCAGGTGACCTTAAAACAGGGAGAGCAACCAGGGTTATCCTGGCTTAAGCATGGGAAACATAGCCACAGGGTCACAAAGAATGGAAAACAAGAGAAGAACAGGCATATGGTTACAGCGATACAACTGGGAGGGAAGGAGTCTGCAGCCTCCAGGAAATACAACGGACCAGAAAGGATTCTCTGCCTCTTCTCTGGGGAGAACCAAAGATCAGTCATCACCTTGGTATCAGCCTACTGAAACCCATTTCTGATGTTGATCTCCAGAATCACAAAATAATGGATTTCTGCTTTTTAACTCCTGCTTTTCTCTTTTTTTCTTTGTTTTTCTTCAGGCTGGTCTTAAACTACTATGTAGCTCAGGCTGGCATTAAACTCAAAGTGATCTCCTTGCCTCAGCCTTCTGAGTTGAGGTTATAGGAATGTGCCACCATGCCCAGTACTTCATTTTTATAAAACAAGGTCTTTCTGTATAGTTCACACTGGCCTCAAACTCACAGTGATCCTCCGGCCTCAGTTTCCCCAATGCTGGGATTACAAGCATATATCACCACGCCTATAATTAAATTTAAAAATATTTATTATTGCTTAACTTCTGCTATTTTATTTATTTATTTATATTTTTTTGGCGGGACCAGGGATCGAACTCACGACCCTGCATTTGCCAGGCAGGCACTTGTGCCATGCAGCTATCTCCCCAGCCTCAACTTTTGCTATTTTAAACCACCAGGTCTATAGTGACTTGTTACAGCAGCAACAGGAAATTCACAGAAGGCTCTTCGCTGGTCTTCTAGGGTCACACAGGATAAAGAAGCCACAAAGTCAAGAAGACTGACCTAGAGTATCTAGGTCCCCAGAACTGCCCATCCCTGATCCAGGGCAAGGCTTCAGCTGCGTGTGTTGGGGGGGAGGGTCCCACAGTGGAACATCCACCTCCAAGGACTCAGCATCAGCACTTCTCATTGCATGTGACTGACCCCTGTGGCCTTACCTGGGAAGCTCTCCACGTGCTTACTTCATTTAAAAATTGAGAACTTCATGACATTACCAAAAGAGAAACCCCATGTGGTAAAACAGCAGGACGCGACTCTGATAGAAGGGGCAGGATCCATCTATGGAGAAGACAAGGTCCAGAGAGGGTGACGGGGAAGGCACAACGGAAAGGTCGCCAACCCCACTGCACCCCAGGCAAACGCTGAGCAAGAAAATCTCTGGGAGACAGCACTGAGCAAGCCATGCACTGGATTCCGCGCCCTTTGACCTGGGTTAAAGATTGACACACTCCCTTCCTCAGCAGGCCAATCTCTGGCTCAAGACTGCAGTCTTTGCCCGACCTCAAGCACATGACTCCATAGGACAGGGATGATCAGAAGCTGAGACCACAAGTATGGAGGTGGAACCGGACTGGCTCTAGGCTCGAACCCTCAGTACGTAGGTCCACCCCAAGCACTCGAGGCCGCTGCTCACCGGATGGCCGCCAGGTGGCGCTCCTCGGATTCGTATGCCATCCCTTGTGCCAGACAACAGTACCTTGTCAGGTGCAAAAGGATGATGTGACAGGATGCAGAGCAGTGTAAACACGTGCTTAGTGCCTGATTTGTACACTTTAGTTAAAATAGAAGCCTGGAGCAGTAGCTACTGGGAAGGATCAGACAGGAGGATCCTAAGTTTGAGGTCTGCCTATGCTAACTGGTGAGTTCAAGGTCAGCCTGGACTACACAGTGAGACCAGACACTGACTCAACACTTTCCTAATAGATAATAAAAATTAAGCGGCTAGGAATGGGCAGGTCAGGGCATGGTGGCACAGCCCTGTAATCCCAGTACTCAGGAGTGTGAGATAGGAGGATCACTATGATACAAGTCAACATACTTGGACTCCATAGTGAGTTGAAGGCTAGCCTGAAACTACATAGCAAGCCCTTGTCTCAAAAATTAAAAATTTAAGATACTAAAATGCTGGGAATGTAGCTCAGTGGTAGAGCACTTGCCTAGCACGTGTGAGGCCCCAGGTTCCATCTCCAGCACTACACATACACAAATAGTTGATCATAAAACGTTTATTGGTTTTTTTAGACAGGATCTCGTTATGTAGACCAGACTGGCCTCAAACTGGTGCTAATGCGTGTCAGCCTCCCATGTGCTGGGATTATGGCATATGCTACCACACCCAGAAACATGTTACATTTTAAAAACCAATACAACCCACCTGCCCTGCCCCTCATATAACTCGCACAATAGCTCCAGATCCCTGCCCACTCCACCATGCCCCAACCATGGCAACCCCTTTCCATCCACTTGCCTGTCTTCACCCCATCAATATAAGCTCTGGGCCCAGACTTGTAACAGGATATCGCTACATAATTCAGCCCCAGAACCAACTCTGCACCCCTACTGACCTCCCACCTGATAGCTCTTCTGGCAGTGTACCTTAAGTGGGGATGACAAATAGGACCGCTCTCTCAATTTCTGGCAGGAAAGGAGAGTTAAACTCTCATTAAGCTCTTGGAGTGAGGCCTGCATGGAGCTGGGTACATTTGGCACAACGCACCCTATAGGTGCTGGTCAGCCACATGGAGGAAGCAAGAGGCCATGCGGCAGACCAGGCATCCTCAGGCTTAATCTTGGATTAAAAATGTGTACAGAGGTATGTGGGCCAAGAGCTGTTCCCATGTGTCCCTGAGAGTGGTCCCTTCCCCAACAGTTGCCCTTTTCATGCTTTTAGCCCTTGAACATCAGACTGGAGACCATTTTTATTGGTTTGGGACTAGAAACATTTCCTTTGATGGAAGCCAGGTTCAAAACGTCCTGGACATCTGTCTACAGCTTCTTGCACCAAGAAATAGTTTTACCATACTTCACTGGGAAACTAGTTTACCATATTGAAAGAGGTTAAGGAGTCACTAACCCCAGGATCCAAAAGTGGGATGTTAAAGACACTATTCCCAGGTCTGACCCCACTTCCTGGTATTGGACCCCCTCGTCAGAACCATCCTCAGATCTAGGAGGACATTGAAGTCTGCCAACTTGTAGTTCTCCATGGAGCCTGAAAGCTCCAATTTCCCAAGTAGGGGAAAGCCAGCCAACAGTGAATTGCCCAAGTGACACTGATGGCACTGGATATGGTAGCATATACCTGCAAACCCAGTACTCGGGAGGCTGAGGCAAAAGGACTGCCCACGAATTCCAGAAGGAAAATAGACTTGCAGGGTCCAGGGCCATTGCAAGACCGTGAGATGTCACACCAGACAGGGTAGCCACCAACACCAGGTGAGGAGAGCTTGTCACATGCAAGGATCAGGTGAGATGAGATTCTTCAGAGACAGCAATCAAAGCAAATGGAACCTTGATTACCTGAAAGGGTGCTGGATGGTGAAACTAAGGGCTAGGCAAACCAGGCAGGCTAGGAAGCAGATCCAGGGGTCTTGGGGCCAAGTCGGAGGACCTTAGGCCACTGACTCCTGCACTCAGCCTTGGGTGAGCCGGGATCTCCAAACCAATGTGGACTACTCCCCCAAAACGCAGAGTGCCCAGGCCCAGACCCAGGCCTTGGTCCGTCATCTTCCCAGCCAGCTCAGAGGCAGTGAGAAGACTTTTGAAGCTATCTATCATATTTAAAGCCTGCTCTTGCAGCACTTCAACCAACGGATGGTTTCCACCCATCCTACCAGGGCACTGACAAGATTTCCCCTTCCCTTCCTCCCCTCACATCTAATTCTTAACAGCGTTTGTCTGCACACTTGCTTGTTTTTGGACACACAGTCCCATAGTTTAGGCTGGCCTTGAACTATGTACCCCAGGCTAGTCTCAAACTCGAAGTGATCCTCCTTCCTCAGCTTCCCAAGTGCCAGGATTACAAGCATGTGCCACCACACCTGGTTCTTAACATCTATGACTTCAGGCGAATCAGGCTTAACAGAGAGAAATCCAACAGTTTGGTTTTTATCTTTTTAAAAAAATCTATTTTGTCTCTTTTTATTTTGTCTTTTTGAGACAAGGTCTCACAGTGCAACTCAGGCTGGTCTTCAGCTCCCTTTGTAGCCCCTCCCCCCCCCAGTTAGTTTGTTTGTTTATATTAAGGCTGGCTCAGCCTGCCCTGGGGGTGGCGCAGCATGTGGTGCTGGGGATTGAACTGCAGTCTCTGTAGTTGCCTAAGCTTGCCTAAGCAAGGCGCTTTAGATCGCTGAGCCATCTCACTGACCCATGGTTTTTATCTTTTTTGAGACAGGGTCTTGCTATGCAGCTCAGGCTGGTCTTGAGTTTACTTTGTAGCCTAGGCTGGTCTCAAACTTGAACTCCCAAATATCATCCTGCCTCAGCCTCCTGAGTGCTGGGATTATAGGCTTGCATACCACAACCCACCACTTGAACCCAACTGTTTTTGCTCCAAGCCACAAACATCTTACCCAGAGACTCCAAATGAAGCACAAGCAAAACCCAGAGACAAGAGAAATCCTGCAGTTCATTTATGCAAGCCAACGCTTCCAGGGTGGCTCCTACTCTGGGCTATGAATGTCCATCTGGGATGGGGCACTCAAGTTGTCCCTTGGAGACCAGCTCCCGAAGATGCCCTGCCGATCAGTGTCCAGCTGGGGCTGGCCAGGTATCCTCTTCAGACGAGGTCTGAGGTCATGGCCTGGCTTCCTCAGCCTGCCACACCAGTTCACCTGAGATGTAGGTGGCCTGGATATGGAGACTGTCGTCGAGCACCACAAAGTCTGGGGTAGAACCAGAAGGTGAGAGGGATTGGGAAGGGGCCTTGCACCCCCTGAGCAGAGTCACCCCTGGGTAATTAAGCCTGCTGGGAAAACTGAGGCCCAGGGATATGACTTGTGTGGGACATACTGACCCATCAAAAGGCCAACAAAGGCCCTTAACTCCTTAGGAACACAGAACAATACTCCCCCTCCCCCAGTCCCACCTTTTTCTGAGATGGGATCTGGCTACATTGCTCAGGCTGGCCTTGAACTCATTATGCAGTCCAGGCTGGATCTTGAACTAGCAGCAACCTTCCTACCTGACCTCCCAAGTGCTGCCATTACAGATAGCCCCTCATGCCCAGCTCCTGGCCTTACTTGGATGCCAGAAAGACTGGCAAACAAGAAAGGGAGGACCAATGGAAGTTGTGGTGGCCACCAAACAGCTGGGATCCAGGAGAGATCTACCCATGTGGGCCTGTCCCAACCTCAAAATGGGCCTCACCTTCATGGGGCCTTACCTGCATCAGCACCAAAGTCCAGGGTCCCCTTCTTCTTCTCCAGCCCCAACAGCTGGGCAGGGTGCAGGGATGCAGCCTCTAGGGCTGCCTCCACACCACAACCTGATCAGGGACACAGCTTGATGACAGCCCATGGCCCCTACCCCATGCACAGCTCCAAGCTCCATTTTGGAGCCCAGGGGCAAAGTGGAATAGTCCTGGCCTCTGAAATAGGTTGAAAGGATCCTCCTCCCCCCAGCTTGGGGACACTGCTTATTCCTCTTCCCTACCTACTCTTATTCCTGGCCCCACAAAGCCCCTCTCCTCCCTGACAAAGCACTCTGTCCACAAGACCCTCAACCACTTTATAGGCCCCACGGAGAGCCCTCTGATTGTAAAGAAGAAATGCCCAGAACCACCATGCCAGCAGTCACATAGGACTCTGCATTTTGCCCCTGTAACCACGAAGTGACCATACTTTCTTCCCAATTTCTGTCCCCTTACCAGAGCCAAGGCATAGCTGTCTCCTGACTCCTGGGCAGTAGTCTCCCTACTGTTGCTGCTTACTCCCTGTCCACGTGCCCTTAAACAACACACTGAACCCTGGTGTCTCCCAGCCTGCAGAATGATATCCAGCCTTGACGATCTTTCAGATACCTGCTCTCTACTTTTTCTCAGGATGTCCCTGCACAGCTGCCCCCGGATCCTGGAACACCACTCTCCTGCTCCACTGATGTTGACACTGCGGTCTTCCCACCCAATAGGGCCAGCCCTGGACCTTTCTTTGGTGGACCTGCTCCTTCTGGGGACCCTGGCTTCATTGTCCACAACCTCGACTCACGTAACCTGCTGCTCACTACTCTCCTGTCTTGTCCACATTTCCAGTATCCACTTCATACCCTGGAAACCCCCTTGACAAGGCAAATGAGGAAGCTGGTGCAGTATTCTCCTCTTCCCTACCTCCCCTCCAGCTGCTGCCCCACCTCCATGAATGCATACCCACATGCATGGCCCACTGACCTGTGGCCTGGAGGAAATGTCGAACACAGACGTCCATTGGGGCTATGCTGCCACACAGTGTCTTGGTGCCTTGACAACAGAGAAGCCAAGCTCAGGGGACTGTGTATCAGGGGCCTGGTGGGCAGTCAAAGGATACCCAGGTTCTTGCCTCCCTGTGTAGAGGGGTCAAGGAGCTGTTCTTCCATGAGCACAGTGGGTACTCACCTGCGATACAGGCCATCAGCCCATCTACCTCCACCTCCATCTGTCCCAGGGTGTGACGGCCATTGCCCAGGCCCAGGGCAGGGACAGCATCAGTGATAAGTACCAGTCCTGGATAAGAAGGTGCCTCAGGACCTTGCCAGTCCCCATTTTACCTGGCCCAACCTCCCCAGAGGCTCACCCTTGGGATGGGCCCGGTGGGCAATCCGCAGGGCAGCAGGGTTCGTGTGTATGCCATCAGCGATCATCCCATAGAAGATGCACTTGCCCGGGGGTAGCTGATCACTGGTCAGGAGCCCCACTATGCCTGGGTCACGGTGGTGGAACTGGACAGTATAGGAGGAGACAAGTAACAGGGTGACAGAAGGGTCCAATGAGTCCCCACCTACCCAGGAGCTGGGGTGGCACTCACAGGCAACATGGCATTGAAGAGGTGGGTAATGAAGGTGGCCCCACTCTGTACTGCTTCCTCTGCAGCCTGTAGGTGGGCCACTGAGTGCCCTGTATGAGGGACTTGGGGTCAGACTCTGTAGCAGCCTAGGACCCCAGATAGGCCCAGCCACTTCTGATGACCCCCTTACCTAGAGACACACAGATGTCCTGAGCTGTCAGTGCCTGGATCACTTCATGGCTGCGGCCCAGCTCAGGGGCTAGTGTCACAATACGGACATTGTCCAAGGACCCGTAGGTGGCCAGCAAATCATGGAAGGCATTGACCTCAAAAGAGCGGATGTGGGCCTCGGGGTGTGCGCCCCGTTTTTCAGGGCTGATGAATGGGCCCTCCAAGTGCACCCCTAAAGGAAGGTGATCAGGGTGACTCCAATAAGCACCCCACCCTGGAACCTGACCACTGCCCACCTTCCCTCCCCAACTGTTCACCTAGAGGAGGGGTGCCTCCTGGGATGGGGGTGAGGAGGGGGTCAGCCACTCACCGAGGACCCCTGCCCCATGGGGACCACCACTCTTCACAGGGATCTGAGGAAGGACCTGGGGGGAACCAGCTGTTAAAGCCCTGGCCCCTTCAGCCCAGCACCCAGAGGTCACAGCCCAGCCAAGGTCAGGGATCCCAGGTTAGAGGTCAGGGTCTTGGCCTGGCCCAGCCCAGCTGGCCATCTTCTCCAGAGTTAGAAAATGGGGCAGGCAATGCCCCCCACCCCACAGTGGTCATGAACAGGCAAAAATTACAGAAACAGATATACTAAGTGGCCTACACTCAGGCCCTGGGGACTAGAACATGACAACACTCCTAGGTCACACAGGCAAGAGCTTCGGCATGCAGAGCAGCTCTAAACTGCCCAGGGCCCTCAGGAGAGCCTATGCTGAGTAGAAGTTAAAATGCAAAGTGTATGGGGGTGGTGGTAAAGAATCCCTTTGGCCTCCTTTAGCTGCAGCTCAGGGCTCACAAAAACAGCAAGGCAGAGGCAGGGTCTGGAAGCTGGAGAGTTCAGTGCAGGAAGCAACACAACTCAACAGGGATCACAGAGTGCACAGCATGAGAGAAGTGTGTCTCACACACAGTCTGGTCTCAGAGGCTGCAGGGCCAGGTAATCCAGCCAAAGGTACCTTCTTCCAGCATATGCACAGCCACAGGGGCTTTCTAGGCTCTGTATCTCTGGAACAGTTGGGCAAGGATGGTGGTCTGTGCCCTCCCTTGGAACTCCTCAGTCCAAACAAGAAGGGCTTTTAAGATCTAAACCCTATACTACAAAGAGAGTAAGGGAAGGGCAGTCAGACTTTGGGAGCTAGACACCAGACATTGCATAAATCTGGGCAGATCCATGAGATAAGAGTTCCATTGGCTTAGCTCTCACAGCCCCTCACACTGGGAGAAATAGGCTGAGGGGATGGGAGAGACTAGTGAAGGAACTGCACTACAGTACAGCTGGGTTCCCACAACTCTTCAGATGCCCAAACAAGAGAAGGCCTCTATGCAAGAGAGATCAAAAAACAATAGAAAACCATGTAATTAAGTAAAAGTTTATGTGCTTAAGGCTTTCACCAGCCAGGCCTGTTCCTTTGAAGAATAGTAAGACTTCCCAGAGAATCTGATAAGCCCCAGGGCCAAGACCCAGGAATCCTGACCTACAGGTGTCCCACCCAAGAACTGCCCCCATCCTAAGGCTGGATTCTCCAGCAGCCTATTGGTGTCAGCCCTCAAACACAGCACAGTTATCCAGGCAGCCCATAAGGAAGCAGCCCACAAAAAGATTAAGCAGAGATAAGCAGACATCAAGAGCAGAGTACAAGCAAAGAGCCCTCACTAATACTCCCAGGGCAAGGAGAGGTCTTGGATCCATGATGCAAGAACAGGATATTAGAAAGTAGGGGCTGGGGAGATAGCTCTGTGGCACAAGTGCCTGCTTGGCAAGTGCAAGGTTGTGAGTTTGAACCGTGGTCCTGCCAAAAAATAAAAAATAAAAAGATTTTTAGGGGCCAGGGAGATAGCTCAGTAGAATAAGCACTTGCCTGGCAAGCGCAGGGTCCTGAGTTCAATCCCCAGTACCACCACAAAAAAAAAAAAAAAAAAGGACCATTCAAGGGCCAATCAAGTAAGTTCTCTAAAACTAACCAGATGCAAGCACCAAAGCAAGAGAACTGGAAGATAAAAGCTGAAGAAATATCTAGAAAGTAGAATTCAGGCCAATGATATAGCTCAGCAATATAAAGTGCCTGCTTAGGCAAGCTTAGGCAGGCACAGGGGACCGTGGTTTGCTTCCAGGCACCATATGTTACACCAGCCATGCCCTCAGGGTGGGCTGAGACAGCTCAAGAAAAAAAAAAAAAATCCAAAAAAGAAGAGAATAAATGTGGCCCAGACACCCAATAGTGGACTAGTGGGATTCCCAAAAAACAATACAGAAACAGGAGGACAAAAGTCACCAAGGAAGCCTGGTTGGTGGCATACACTTGTAATCCCAATGCTCATCAGAAAGCTCAGGCAGGAGGGTCACCATAAATTCAAGGCCAGCCTTGGCTACACAGGGCAGCCTGCACTATATAATGAGACCCTGGCTCAAACAAACAAGTCACGACGGAAAAAAATGAAAAGCAAAACTCCAAAGCAGAGATTCCAGCTGGACAGAGAACAGATCCTGCAAGCTTCCAGAGAGAAGAATCAATCACCCACTGAGGATCAGCAATCAAGTGGCTTCTGAGCAGTTACCCTGGAACTTCAAAGACAATTTAGCACTGCCTTTAACATTCTAGAGGAGAAGCCAGGAACAGTAGTAGTCCCATCTACTTAAAAGTTGGTGTAGGAGAACACTACATAGAGAAGAAAGAATGTAGGTAAGCATCTGAAAAAATAAAAAAATGTGCAGGGAAGGCATGTGGGGCCAGAGGGGATGGCCTGGATGCCACCCTGAGGAAGCGCTTACTCTCAACAGATAACCAGCTTAAAGCCGAGAACGATGTCACCAGATTTGTCTCTTGGAAGGACAGCAAAGGGCAGGGCTAAAGGACATAGAAAAAGGAGGTGGTATCAATGAAACAGATCTTTATGACAAAAAGACCTGGGTAACTTTGGCAAAGTTTCAGCATGTGAAAGGACCTTAAAGGAAGAAAGGTGCATGATGGGGGAAGGGTCCACTGGTTTCTAAGGTAACACTGGTATTATATTTTAACATCCAAGGCTGCTGTGGAGATAGCTCAGCGCATAAGTGCCTGCCTGGCAAGTGTAAGGTCCTCTACAATTTCTACAGTCAATAGTTTGTACTCTGCCTTCCAAAGAAAGGTTTGTCAAGAGTCTTTAATGTACTGGACTGCAATGGAAAACTAGAAAAATAAAACATAAGCTCTATCTGCTAGAATCTTCTTTAAGAAGCAGCTCTGCATCATGCTGGGCAGACTTGCTGCCAAAGCAAGACACAGAAGAGGCGGCAGCAATGGCAGCAGGGGAGCAGCTGGCTATCAAGAGAACAAAGCCGTCTAAGCAGAGCATGGGGGCAGGAGAAAGGTCACTTGGAGCTGCTGGGATGTGCTTGGAGAAGAAAAAAGCTCTTCAGGTGGGAAGGGAGTATCACAGGGCAGGGAACAGCTGGCAGGACCCAGACCTTGGGAAGGCAGTTAAGATAACCAGGTTCCTGCTGGCAGTGGAAAAGTGAGTTTAGTCTAACACTTGCTGCGAAAGAGTTGTGGGGGTACTTCTAGAAAAACATCCCAGATATTTACTCACTGTTTAATATACACTAAGTAATGCCTAGCATTCAATCACCATAAGAGATTGCAACTAATCATTCCCAGTTTTAGAAATTAAGACTCAAATAGATTTTCCTGAGTCTTTCATTTAACAAGTCAGGAGGCCAGGACCAAGGCCAGGAAGCACCAAGCTCACACGCTACACATCTCCCTGTTCTGATTCTGTATCCACACATTCAGAAAGGGACCCAGGGGCAGTCATACATTCTCTGATTTGAAGGGATCCTGTATTGAAGGGGAAACCACTAGGACAACTGACAAAATGAGAATGGACGAGATCTATCACAATATGAATAACAGTGGCAATTTCCTAAATTCATCAATTGTACTGTGGTTCCTTAAGAGAATATTCACACTTTTAAGTATTATAAAATGAAGATGTGTGATTTAAGCAACTTACATTATAACGATTCTGTAAAAGATTACATACATGCAAGCAGAACCAGCACAAGTTAAAAGTGGAAGGAAAACTAAACAAGGATAACAGAATTTTTTCTAACCAAGGAAAGGGGGAGCAGGATACAGGAGAGGGTAGCATAGGCACTGGGGGGCACCTCCTTGTGGAAGGCATGTTCAAATGAGTCATACACCACAGGAAGGTTAGGAAAGAAGAGCTCACCAGAGACAATGATTATAGCAATAAACAGTCCCCATGGACCCTGGGTCAGGAGGCCAGGAGATGGCTAATCAGGTAGGAAGGTCCTGTGGCAAGTGAGTGAGCTAAGAGGTAAATGTGTAGCCAGTCTCAGGAAACAGACTGGGAAGAGCCACAAGTGATGAAGAAACTCCGAGGGAGAGGATGAAGAAACCCCACAGGAAGGAGGGAGATCCAGAACCAAGTGGCAAGGAGGCCATGCTTCCTTGCCAGGGAGTGTGCTGTGAGGGGAAGGACATGAAAATTAAGGGGCTGACTGTATCTGGGCCCCTTTGCTGAGAACAGGAGCCTGACCTCACCTTATGGTAAACCTCTGGTGGGGAAGTGACCAGGGTGGGGCAGAAGGAGGTGACACCGTGGGATAGGATCCTCTGGGCCACCAGGGCAACACCCGAACCCACATCCTCCATGGTCCTGGAGAAGTCAACACCAAATCCACCTGTGGCCACAGAAAAGAGGGGGTTGCACGGTGCTCACGGCTCTTTCCCTGGGTTCCCTGGCCCAGCCAGGCCGCACCGTTCATCTGCACATCGATGAAGCCCGGAGCCAAGATGCAGCCTCTGCAGTCCCGCTGCTCATCGGCCACGCGCCGCTCCTCAAAGAACAGCTTTTCAGGGTCCAGAACACGACCCCCACGTACCCACAAATCCTCCCTACAGATGGAATGGACAGGCTCAGCAAGCCCGCCAGACCCCACCCCGGCCCCCCACCCTGTGCCCCCGCACCTGAGCAGCATGCCACCTCGCAGGATGCGACAGTTGGTGAACTGGAGCACCGGTGCTCGCTCTGCGTCCTGCCCGCCACGCATCGTCAGCCGCCCGAGCCGGCAACGCCGGAACCGCGGCGTTCAGGAAACAGCCTCAGCAGCCCACCCCACGTGACCGTCAGCTGAGGAGGCGGGCACCACGTGACCGACGTCCCACGTGATGCTGCAGCCCGCGTGATCAATGGCGCTACCGTACCGCAGCCACAGGCTGATTCCTTTTCTGCTGGCCCTGCTCCGCTCCGCTCCGCTCCGCCCCGCCCCGCCCCGCCCCGCCCCGCCCCAAAGACTTAAGACACAGGTTCTGGTCACATCCAAGAACTTTATTGGACACGGCATGGTGCCAGGGCCTGGCAGGGCTGGCATTCTGCCCTCCAAACCACGCAGGCCAAAGGCAGCAGGAGGGTGGGGCCATCCTCGGTCTCGGCGCTGGGAATCCCAAGGCAACACTCTACCTAAAGGCTACTATATAGATAAGAGATAGGGCTGCTCCACAGAGGTAGGAACAGGTCAAATCTTTATAAATAAACATCCAGTGAAGAGAAAAATGACAATTCTAATCCATCCTTATACACAGAGCACTCTAGGACGATGGGTGGAGGGGCCAGACGCCAGCATCCTCACTGGTCTGGGGCCTGGATGGGTGATGAGTGGGCCCAGATGTCCACAGCATGGGGCTGAAGGGGCAGGCGGGGCAACAGACGATGGGCACTAGGACACTGCGCATTTACAAGACCAACTACGGAGGGGGCGGTGGCCCGTGGGTGTCTGTCAGGCTGTTTGTTCTGGAATGGGGGATGTTCTTTACATAGTATTCTGTGGCTGATAGGCTACTTTGTGGAGAGGATGAGGGCCACAATGAGACCGTAGAGGCCAAGCACCTCGGCGAAGATGAGGATAAGGATCATGCCCACGAACAGTCGGGGCTGCTGGGCAGTGCCTCGCACACCAGCATCCCCCACAATGCCAATGGCAAAGCCAGCTGCCAGGCCGCTGAGACCCACACTCAGGCCTGCACCCAGCTGGAGGAAACTCCTGGTGGAAAGAAGAGACACAAGACTATTAGCAGCCTGCCTGCCTCAGAAGATAGCACCTACAAGGGCATGCCACACTCACCTGTAGAGAGTGATGCCTTCATTCAGGGAGTTGGCGATGAGGACTGCCACTACCAGGCCGTAGATGGCGATGATGCCAGCCATAACCACCGGGATGATGGACTTCATGATCAGCTCTGGCCGCATGACAGACATGGCTGCAATGCCGGTGCCACTCTTGGCTGTGCCATAGGCAGCACCCAGGGCTGCAGGAGAGAGAGGAGATCAGCCCAGAACAGCACTGCTCAGACAGGACCTTGTGGGCACCTTTGACAACTGTAAAACACTCCCCAAGTTACCACTTCAGGGGGGAAAAGGTCCCAAGAGGATCTCTGCAGGAACAACAGCCATACCTGTAGCCATTTCTCCACTCCTCTCACTGCACTATCACCCTTCCTCTCGAGGTGGATCTCGTGATTGTCTAGGGGTTCTGTTCTGCTATCAAGCTCAACCCTGTTCCCTGGCACTGCCCCAGCCTGCTGTCTGTGACATCAGGCAAGCCAGTCACACAGGACTAGGCCAATGGGACCCCAAAAGCCTTGAGATTCTAGGCACTTTTTTTTTGTCCCACCTGGTCTCCAGTGCTTCTAGATAGGAAAGACCTAGGAAAGCATGAGAAGACCCCAGCAGCCAGTCCCTGTCTGTCAAGGACAGACTGAAATTGCTATCACAGGTGGGGTACAGGTTCTGCCACCTCAGGGTCAGGAGTAGCTGATCTGGCAATTCCTGTTCTCCAGGCCAGAACTTCCAGACTCAATACCCAGCCTACCCAACTTCCCTCTACACCCAGTCCTAAAATGGCTGCCTCTAGGAGGACGGCACTTTGTCAGAAAGGGTAGCTCTCTACACACTCAGCCATAGATCAGGGCCTGAAATCTTTACAGATTAGGGGACACTCCCTAAATAACGGGGGAGAGAGGTGCAAAAATGAACCAAAAAGAAAACAGGGCATAAGGAAGATGATTGGACTGTGGGGGTCCTCACCCAACCCAATCTCAAGGCCTCAGAAAACCTGTCAAAAGTGGCTCCTTCTTGCAATGCAGTCTTCACAAACTCCTACTGGACAACAAATTAGGGGACGCTGGACTAGAGTGCCTGTCTCCTTTAGAAATGTCCCCACAAATCTCCAACAGATGCTACCTTTTAAATTCTCAATTCCCCTCTCCTGGCCTCACCCTCAGTTCTTTTAGTGTATCTCTTCTGGGTTTTGTTTTTTGAGACAAACCTCTATGTACTTGAGGCTGGCCTCAAACTCATCTCAATCCTCCTGTCACAGTCTTCCTAAAATGCTAAGATTATAGGTGTGTACCACCATGCTCAGTAGTACAGCTCTTCTCATTTATGCCACCTACCCTTCAGGATCAATGCAAAGACCTAATGAGCTGCTAAAACATCATAAACAGACTGGGGAGATAGCTCAGTAAAATAAGCACTTGCCTGGTAAGTGCAAGGCCCTGAGTTCAGTCCCCAATAGCGCACAAACAAAAAACAAAACATCAAATATTTTTTTTTTGTCTTTTTTTTTTTTTTTTTTTTTTTTTGAGACAAGGTTTCAGTATGCAGTTCAGGCTGGCCTTGAGCTCACTTTTGTAGCCCAGGCTGGTCTCGAACTCATACGGATCTTCCTGCCTCAGCTTCCCAAGTAGTGGGATTACAGGTGTGTGCCACCACCCCCGGCTCAGATCAGGTCATACTGCAGCCTTTTTTCTGTCTGGCCAGGTCATCCTGGTTGCTTTGAGAAAAAAGAAACTGCCTTAACCCACAGAAGAAAACACTGGTCAGAGGTGGAAGGGATAGGACAATCCCAACCATTTCTCTGCTGGGGATCTCTGTGAACCAAAAATATGCCTATGTTGTGCCCAGTGCTGAGCAGAAATGAGGCTGGGCAATGAACAGAGATGGGATCTGAGGGACTCTTGCCTTTACTGCATTCAAAACCCCAGCAAGAAAACAGGATAGTAACCCAACACAGTAACCTTGTGTGGAGGGTACTCTGAAGGGGCCACAGCTAGATAGTGCTGAGTTAGAGTGATGGATAGGTAACAGGGAGCAGAAGACACACCAAGACAGGACAGAGCAAATATTATGGACAGCACATACGGATACACCAAAAGCCTGGACAAGGGACAACTAAAGGCAGGAAGCAAAGGTTGGGTCATACTACCTTAACCTCAGCAGAGATGGGCCCACTGCCAGGCCCAAGTTCCCGGCACTAGACTTGGGAGGGGTCACTCCTGGAACTCTACTAGACAAGGTGCAACTTTAGGTTCCCTCTGTAGGCCTAGTTCTATTACAGGCTATACATGTCATCTATGTGCAAGCGGTCAGGATCACAAGACTCACACCCTTGGGATATGTTATAGGCTAACTCTATTGGGACAGGAGAAGGTTTAAAAAACAGAAAGCTTGGCACCGCAGGTAGTGAGACTCTGCAAGAGGCAGGAAGTAAGCTAGGCCCTTCCTCAAAAGGTAGCATGGAGGTCAGGTGGTTAGGAAATGGGCAGGGAAACATGAGGAATGAATGTGACAAACTTCAATGACCACCTGTAGCCAGAGCAAGTAAGATAGATAAAAACCAGACCTGGTCAATAGAGTGGCCCAGAAAACCAAGTTAGTGGGACTGCAGAAGGCCAAATTAACCATAACACCAGAACTGCCAACAATGCCAGTGTCAGCAGAGCTGAGAGCAGAGTCAGGAGGCAGTTATAGGAACACAAGCACCAAAGCAGGGAGGAAGTCACAGAAAAGGAGCAACGAAGAGCTTCACGAAAACATGGTAAAGAAAGAATCAACAGGATGTCATATGAAAAAAAGAGGAAGCTCGAATGTGAGAGATGGAGTCTAGGGTGCCTGAAATATGAATGAATCTCATTTGTTTAAAAGACTAGCAAGTGTGAGCTGGGTCAAGGACACAGCTTAGAGTCAGTTCAGCAATAACCAGAAGCCACCAAGCATAGAAGGTTTGCTCTAGTAATAAAGATGAAAGCATGTCTTGTGGAAAAACGGCACACTTGGAGGACAGAAATCAAGCCAGAGTGATTCAAGCCTGGCATGGTGGTGCACATCTGTAATTCCAGCACTTGGGAGGCTCAAGCAGAAGACTGCTGCAAGCTCGGGACCAGCTTGGGCTACATAGCAAGTTCAGGGGCTGCCTCAACTATACCATGAGACCCTGCCTCAAAAAAAAAAAAAAGGGCTTGGGAGATAGCTTAGCAGTCTAAGCACCTGTCTGGCAAGCACAAGGACCAGAGTTTGATCCCCAATACCGCATGCCTTGCCGGTTTCAAAACACAACATAGTGGCACATGTCTGTAATCCCAGCACTGAGGAAAGCTGAGATAGGAGGATCACTGAGTCTGAACTGCGCAGGAAGACCCTGCATCAAAAAAATAAAACAAAATAGTAATTAAAAAAAAAAGCGATTCAACTGGTCAACCCAGAGATTAACATAACAACCTAAGACTGTGTTAACCCCCATGTGGAGGGCAGGAGTGGGGTTAGGGGTACACAGACAGATGCTGCACAGGGCCAAAAATTTAGGCTCCAATCCCCAGGATCCTGGACTATGCAAGAAAGGTCTAAGATAGGAAGACCTTGTTCTTGGTGTGTAGACATCTGCTTACCAGGCTCAGAAAGCACATACTCATTTGGTGTTTTTTATCCCAGCATTGGGGATTAAACCTACTTGACATTGTACCATTGAGTTACACTCTCAACCTATTTTATTATTTTGAGATAAGGTCTTAGTAAATTGCTCAGGCTGGCCTATCCTTCTGCCTCAGCCTCCCAAATAGCTGGGGTTACAGTAGCATGCCATGTTGCTCAGCCACACGCAGGTTCTAAAGGGAGTGGGAAAAGGGAGCTAAGTGCAGAGACAGCTGCACAACCTACTCTGACAGTCACAACCTAAGTTTCATATGGGCAGAATTCTTTCGTAGTTAATTTATCAACCCCCCACCATATGTGGCAGATAACTACTCAATCCAGACTTGTTGAATGAATCGGAAGTAAGCACAAACAGAAATCACCCCAGTAGCCAGACCCAACTCCTGAAGGCATTGTGGAGGAAAACTGCAAAAATCAAGGGTATGACAGCTTGTTTGGAGAAGCCCAAGAGATCTGGGAACAGCAGGTGTGGCCAGGGAAGGAAAGAGAAGTCTAGACCACATCTCCCACCACAAATGACCCCTTACTCAAAGAAAATGGGGAAGGTCAAGACTCACTCAGCAGCGCGTGACTAACAGACAGGCCCAGGCAGAGGGAGGCCCCCAAAAGTACAGGGCCTTTAAGCCCCCACCCCACAGGTATTTACAGTCAGCAAAAATTGTTTGGAGTTCAAACGTTCAACATACCTACTTTAGGAGCTTCCCCAGTCCACCAGGTAGGGTGGGGCAGGGCGGGGCCACTTAAGCAAAAACCAGACCTATCTAAGGAGGTCCAGACCAGGCCAGACCAAGCCAGTCAGTAAGGCTGTGACTTACCTCCCTCAGTCCCACATTACTGGTCTGGCTCAATGTCCTTTACCCAGAAAGGCCAACAATCGCAAAACCAGATGCCATCAAGAACCCTATTGGTCCCTTCACACTAGGGCAGTCCCTCCAGCTTGCAGGCCTCTGAAGAAAAGGTCATTCATTCACCCATCCATTCATAGGGCCAGAATTAGACTCTATCCTAAAAAACAAAAACCCAATCCTACAAACGCTGACACCGGTTATTGCCTTCTCTTCCACTTCACAGACCCTCGGTAAACATCTACACAAGCGCTGGATCCCAGGCACCACCCCTACCCCCACTCGTCATTTCCATAAGCTCTCACGGCCACCCTTGGGTTCCTACGGACTACGAGAACCTATCTCTCGGCCCAGCTTTCTCAACCAACCCACACAGACGATTGGACTACCGGAAAACTGAGATGAGCCCCAACCAGAAATATTTGGCTCAGGGTACCCCAACTAACCCTCCTCAGACTGACCGCCACAAAAGCTAGGACTGCAAATCCTAATGTGGGCGGGTTCACAAAGGCCGGGGGACCACGGATTCAGGCACTCCTAACCCTGGCCAACCACCGCCCACAAACCGGAGCCCTCCTAGGTGTGATGTCACACCTGCCCGCAAAATGCGGGGTGCGGAGCAGGCGCAGGACACCGCACCGCCCCTCGCGCCCCCACCCCAGCCTTCCTCTCGCCTCTTAGGGCTAAAATGGCAGCAATGCTGTCGCCCCACCCCCGCACCGACGCGTACCAGCAAGCAGGGCCGCTAGTAGGGAACTTGGGATCCTGAGCCCGCAAGCACTGTGCCCACGGCGGCCCCCCGAAGCCCTCTCGAACTAGCAGAAAACCTGGAACCCCCAAAGCAGGCGATTACGTCAGAGTGACGTCACGCGCCGTCCCCCACAAACTGCGGGCAAGAAACCTTGGCGTCCAGGTGCCCCCAACCCCAGCCTGACCCCCGCCTGCCACGGCGCTCACCGCTAAAGATCATGGCGACCGAGGCGCCTATGACGGCGAAAAACGAAGCATACTCAGGGGTGGCTTTGGCCTCGGACATGTCTGCAGGCGAGGCGGGGGCAAGCGAGGCGGGCGAGCTCGGGACGTGGAGGGAGGGCAGGCGGGCGGGCAGGTAGGCAGGCGAGCGAGCACAGAAGAAGCGAACGCTAAGGCTAACCAGCCGGTCAGCTGCTGCGCTCTAAATACCACCACCGCAGAGCAAAATGGCGGCCGCGGTCGCGTCACATGACTCAGACCCCGCCCCTATAGGCTATACCACTTCGCGCAGGTGGGGGAGCCTTGGCTCCGGAAGCCAGGCAACCTGCTGACGGCCTCCAGTCTCTGCGGCCAGCCTCCGGCCCGGATTCCTGGTGTTACATCTCGCCTCAGCATTGGTGGAAGTGCTAGCGGGTGCCGCTGGCCCCTCATCCCCCGCGGCGTTGGACCCGTCCAGCTCTCAGGCCTGGGCGGGGAGATGGTTAGCCTTATTAGCATATAAGGCGGGTCCTCAGGTGCCCCGCCTCCTCTGCGGCGGCGCGGTCTTGGGCGGGCAAGCTTCCCAGCGGTACCCTTTTTTTTT
>PVKN010010346.1:0-22742 GCA_004027915.1 Capromys pilorides
TTGCTGCATAAAAGTTAAAAGGAGATTATTAAAAATATATCTTATATGGAGACTAACCCTATATGGTTAGTTATTTTTTATTCCCTGGGAAGTAGCAGCCTTAAGGAATAAATAACGAAGATTGATTCTCTGTTCTTGTTCCACATTAAGTAAAGCAATTCAACATTTTGAAAAATCGTTTTTTCCTAAAATGTTGATGATTGAACTGAGCTGTGGTGAGAAGGTTTGCGTTTTGGTGTTAAGCTGAAGGAAATTCAGAAGGGCTGTCGAGTGAGTGCATCACAGTGGCAGCTTCCCGGAGAAAGAAAGCTGCAAAAGAAGGGGCTCAGGGGAAACCCCATGTGTGTGCACTCAGAGAAAGCCTCCCAGCCCAAGGGGAGCATTTCCTTGAGGTGTTACGAAGCAACATAGAGGCCTTGAAGCTGGAACTTCTAGTTCTCCATTCACTCTTATCTATGCCGCCGCCCAGCTTGTCCCCATTTGTTTGCTCAGGTAACACTTCTTCCTGCAAGTGTCCACCTTCCTCAGACTGGTTACAGTGGCTCCGTGGCTGTTTCTCCAAGGCTCTGTAGTGCTGTCCTTATACTAATTGCCCTGGATTACAAAGAGTTGTGCATTCCGTCTCTTCCCAGAACACGTGTGCACAGAAAGTGCTGCATTTGTAGGCCTGTGAAGCCCACTCGTGGACGTTGTTTTAAAGACCAAGGGTGTTTGTTAGTCCTAAATGATGTCACAAATGCTAATTGCATTTTGAGAACGAGGGCTAAAAGGATGGGACCAGTTACCTGTTACCTCCAGATGATTCTGATGTGCATTAAAATTTGAGAACCAGGGCTGGAGAGATAGGTCAGTGGTGCAGCACATGCCTGGCAAGCATGAGGTCCTGGGTTTAATTCCTAGTACAAAAAGAAAATAATTATAACCACTGCCTAATGTACAAATACTTCCAGGAAGTCAGTTTAGCAATACGCTTTTGACCTACTTGAGGACTGAAACTTTTTTTAAAAAGACTGAATGCAGAAGGATATTGTATCTTTGTTAAACCACTCGTTGACATTAGATAATTTCTCTGATAGCCCAAGAATTAAGAAAAACTGTTAAAATTTGAAAAATTGATCAGGCTGTTTTATGTTATCATTTGCCTTTAATTTCATGCCCAATTTTAGACATTCTCTTATTCTGTTTAAGTGTAACTATCTATCCCTTCTCTCCATTGCATAAAGATCCTTAAATGAAGTAGCTTTACTGTTAACTCATTGTATTACATCCTGTAAGAAACAAGAATTGTCAGCCTGGCGTGGTGATGCACACCTGTAAAACCAGCACTTGCGAAGCTGAGGAAGGAGGGGATTGCTGCAAGTTTGAGACTAGCATAGACTATAAAGTGAGTTCAAGGCCAGCCTGAACTACATAACAAGACTTTGTCTCAAAAAAAAAAAAAAAAAGGTCATGTCCCACAGAAATAATTGTTACCCTGTTGAGGCAAATAAAGTTATTTTCTTGTGTATGGCCATGTTAAAAGATACTTTTCAAAATAGTGACTTTCATTGCTGTATAATATGAATGTGTATCAAAGGTTTTGTTGAATTCATTTATGTAGTGCTTGTAAGATGTTAACAGCTCACTCAGAGGAACCAAAGGCCAGACATGTAGGCGTCCACTGAGTGCTGAAATGAATTTAGTAATAGGAGCAAAACTGGTGAATCTTGGTTACCAGCAGCATTTCTAAAGGACGACATTCATTGCCAGCTTTATGGATTAGAACAACTTGAATTGTGAGCAGTTTTCTATAATTTACAGAATTATAAAATGGTCTCATCCAAGACAGTGAAGGACATAGGCCATGAAATCAGTCAGGTAACTCAGCATGGCTGGTCATGATAATAAGTACTATTGTTCCGCCAAGAGGACACCAAGCAATCTTTCGCTGGCTTGATCTCTCACCAGTGTTTCTCACAGGAAGTTAATGTCAAAGAGGTGAGTCCTCATGCCCAGGCCTAAAGCTGAGGTGCGAGATCGCTTAGTGGATAGAAAAGGAGATGTTTTATTGCCCACCTTATCCTCTTAACCTGAGTTTGACCTCAGAGGTGTCTTGCCTGGCCAGAATACCTTCCCAGGGACTCGAGGAACAGGGTGGGAGCTAGGAAAGGCTCTTCTTTACCACCTGGAGGCCACATGCACCTCATCCCATGAAGCAGATTATTTATTCTCATACCTTTTGCCTTGTCTTTTTGCAAACACTTTTTATCTTAATAAAATCTTTCTAATGTTTGTCTGTCAGGTCCTATTTTTAGCATAGTCTTTCTAAAATGTCTTTGAAGCTGACCATTGATAGGTACTATGGGACCGACATTAGGCAGACCCTGCACAGACACTGTGGCCTAGAATTACAGGAGTGCAGTGCTGTCAGAGGCCCGTGGGTGCTGATGGTAGTCAATGATACGCTACCCCCAGGAAGCACACAATGTGATCCTTTTTCCTTACCAGGAAGTCTTTACAGTGCCAGCCTGAAAGAGTCTAGAGCCTTTTTTAGTTTAGTAAAGTACATTTTAAAAAATCTTCTTGCATGTAAACTTAAAAATTGTAGAAATAGTTGGAATTTATTTATTTACTAGAGAAATGCCATAATTTTCATTAATTTGAATCCATAATTCTGTATATTAGTATGGTTTTAGATCTTTCATGTATTATCAAGTATTGATTTATGAACATTTGCTGATTCCATGGCCTTGACATTTGCTCATTATTGTAAGTACTGGATAAATAAGAAAATGGATTAAAGAGTGTTTAATAGTTATTCAGAAACATAATTTATAGATACTTTGGGTGAGGCCTGTCTTCTCTGATTTCTTTCCTTGTAATAGTTGACATTTTTTTATATTCTTAAAGGTCCAACATTTGAAAACACACGCATGTGTGAAGCAGGGTTAAATTAACATAATGTCACTGTATCTCATGGTATAAAACTTGCAACTGCAGAATCAGGCAAGTAATGATGGGCAGTTTGCCTTTTACAAGGGGCCATTCTAATGCAGACAACAGGTGCAAGCACTTGTGCCAGCTTGGCTCCTCCTGTGGAAGGGCACAGCCCATGAAAATCCCATGTCCCTCATCTGAGAGTCTCTAGAGGCTCTCCACACTTGGTCTGAACCGAGCCCATTTGTTTTTTGTTTGTTTTGTTTTGTTTTTTCATGGGCCTGGGGTTCAAACTCACAACCTTGCACTTGCCAGGCAGGCACTTGTGCCATGGAGCTATCTCCCCGGCCAGAAGTGAGCCCATTTGTGTGAAGGCAAGAGGTGCACCTTGTCTTCCTCCTAAACCCCAAATACACAGCTTAAATTTTCTAACATTATTTCAGATCTTTTAAGATACTGTCTTAGTTACTTTTCGCGTAGCTGTGACAAAATACCCGACACCCAGAGTTAAAGGAGGAGAAGTTTATTTAGCTCATAGTTTATAGATTTCAGTCTGCAGCCAGCTGACTGCAAGGCAGGTGGCAGGGCAGAGGGCATTGCAGAGCGGAAACAGTCCACAGCAATAGGAAGGCAAGAGCACATGAGCCCTCATTTTTCTCCCTTATATTTTATGCAGGCTACCCACTCTAGGTTGAATGTAGCATTTAACCCCCTTAATCCTAGCCAGGACTATGCCAAACCAATCAGTGGACTGATTTAATAATCAAACACCCTTGATCCCATCACTATACAGTCTAGATCCTCCCACCCCCTAAAATCACCCCTCTGCATGAGGCTTGGGGAGGGCACAAAGCTATAATATTCTATCCTTGCCCCACCTAAAAAAACTCACATGCATCCCTTTGTGCAAAAGGCATTTAGTCTATCATCGACATCTTCGCTGTTTCAGCTTTGCTGAAAGGTCCAAGTCCAAAGTTTCTTCTGAGACTTCAGGCAAACTCTTACCTACAGGACTCTCTGCAGATGAAAAGAAAGTTTAAAAAAACTGTTCCAACAGTCAGTGGTACAAGATAGATGTTACTATCCCAAAAGATACTAATAGGGAGCTACAACAGAATGGGACCAAAGCCACCTCTGAAAACTTGTGTTGCTTTGACTGCATGAGTCTTCGGGAGAGCAGCTATACACAAGCCATAACAGATACTTTACTCAAGATGTTGTATTTCTTTCTCTCTACTTTCATACCATCACATATCCACTGAATCAAAAGTCTCGGTTCAGTCTGTACTAAGAGTGCATCTTTTCAACATTTAGTTCAAGAGGTAGGGAATTACATAACTCTCCAGTGGGAAAGGAAATCCTTGTAGACAACTTCACTCCATTGGAAATAATCCCCAAAGTGTACTGTGAGAGAGAAAATAGGCCATTTTTCAAAAAGGTATCCTTGGTTTTTCCTGTATAAAAGAATGATGTACACGCTGAGTGACTTCGATTTCTCCTGCCAATTTTGAACTTTTGTGCCCCTAAGCATGTTTCTTATTTTGTTTTGGCTTTGTAGGTGGCTGACTGTTCTTGGGATGAAACAATAAAAATATATGACCCTGCTTGTCTTACCGTGCTTCCTGCTTGAGATATATTGCCCTGGACAGAAGCAAGGATGTTGGCCGAAGAATTGCTTACCAGCGAATAAATCAACTACTGAAAACATAGATGTTATGCTTTCGTGTGCTATTCAGATTTCAAATTCTTCAGATTTACCCTGGAATCAGTTTTGAGGCAGCTCATAATAAAGACTTTGGGTCATTCTGCAAGTGTGGTTTATAAACCCTACCTTAAAATCCCAAAACAATTGATATTTTGGTGTATCTTATACTACTGATTAAAATGTAATCTCTGTATTATAAAATAGATTAAAATATGAGAGATCAATAGACTATCTGGAGAGTCATAAGTTTCATTTTTATTTATGTAAAATATCACTACTGTTTATAAAAATCAAAATAAATTGCATGTCTTGAATATATATTGCTTTAGGACATACCAAGTACAACATGTTAGATACTTATAAGTACAGTAATATATGTGATGTGTCTGTGGCTGTCGTTAACATTTGGGCTCTAAAAGATTTAGCTTATTCAGAAGTCATTTATTGAACATCTACTATGTGCCAACACATAACTGAGAAAAATCCTCTCCAGATCTGCTGCTCTGCTCTGAGAACATAGAATGCTGTGATATAAGGCATCCTGCCACTTTTAACACTTATTCAACTCTTTTAGATATTATGCACATGAATCTGTATTTCTCCCTTCCCATTTGTCTACTGTCAAAACATTTTTCATCTGTCCACTAAGCAAAAAGGCTTAAGGCCGATTGAGGCTTATAAAAACATCTTTAAAATGATTCCTGAATAATGCTATCAACCCTTCTTGTCACTTTCCTCAGTCTCTTTGAAACAATCTGTAGTACTGAAACTGGAGTGAGAAATATTTTAAAAAGACATTGTTGAATTACTTTTTGTAATGTTTTATATACTGTTAAAATGTGTAATGACAGAAATTCTAATTAAATTCTTTTTTTAAATTTTATTTTGGGGCTGGGGATATAAGCTCTATGGCACAAGTGCCTGCCTGGCAAGTGCAAGGTTGTGAGTTCAAACCCCGGTCCCACAAAAAAAAAGAAAAAAAAATTATTTTGAAGAGTAATAACAAAAGCAAGAACAAAAGTCAGAAACAGACAGAAACAGGGTAACATACAGCAATATATACATTGTAGATTTTCAAAACAAGAATAGCTGATTAATAATAATTAAATTCTTAAGTTTAAAGAATTTTTAAAGATGTAAGCAGGCGCAGGAAGTGGGGGATGGTCAATCCCTGAGCCTGGGCCTGGGCCTGCTGTGCCTGCCCCCAGGGGCGCATTGAGATGGCAATTGAGACTGGGTGTGGTGGCGCCCACCTGGAATCCCAGCTTTTGGGAGGCTGTAAACGTGGATCGCTATGAGTCCAGTCTAATAGAGTACCCTGTAGACCCTTCCCTAAAAATAGAAAAAAAATTAAAAGAATTTTTAAAGAACAAAATATATTTGAAATAACCAGAGCAAAATATAAAATCTATATTGTCTTATTTATATATTTGCTTATTTGTTCCAGATACGAATGAAGACAACTGAAGATACCAAAACAAGACAGCGTAAGTTCAAAGCTGGAATCGAAACATGAAGTAGAGCCGGCAGCGGAGCTGGAAAACGTAGACCTTAGCGTTCAGTGCTGTTGCCAGGGACTGGGCAAAAGATTTGTGCCTAAGTCTTCTAGCATTGTGTGTCTGTCAGTCACACAGCCCCCTGCCCTTGGCCTGAGGGCAGGGACTCTGTCCTAACCCCAGGCCTGGCACATAGAAGATGCCCGTAAATATTCGTTAAAAATATAAATGATCTCTGGGAACATACAGCCTGGCTTGATTCTTCCATCAGCAGTAGTAGTATTGACGTTGATCTCACTTAGCATAAGTGGATGGCAATAAGCGAAGTATTCGACCTCTTAGAGTTGGCCCAGTGTGTCTCGTATTTCCATGCTTCTTCCCTTCACCTGAGCTAAAGGCATCATGGCAAGGAGTGGTTGGACATAGCAGGTCCACAGAACATGTGCTTCCTAGCAGCATATCTTAAAAAGGACTGTGAAAAAAACCCTCATGTACCTCATATTTACAATGGAATAAACTTCCTTTTCGTTTAGAATGCAAGAGATTATACTAATAAAATTTTGGATTATGTATTTTTGAAACAAAAATAACTGATTTAAAAACTGACCTCTCCCTTGATTCATTTCCTCCTCTATTTTAGAGAATGAGAGGTGTTTAGAACCCTAACTTTGTAATTTATAACCTAGGCTTTGGGAACTTGTCAGTATGAAATCATGGCGGGGCACTTAGTTCCCCGCTTCTTCCCTGGAGCTGGTGCTGGAAAGGGAGGAGCAGAGGTGAGTTCTCCCGCAGGAACATGTCACGAGTTCTGAATTCCTGGTAGCTCACGAGCTCAGCCACTGCTGGATAGCTGTCAGCATTGATCTGATGGGGCAGCACTCAAGAGTGGGTGAAGGGAAAGGAAGCTCCAGCTGACCATCTGTGTGCTGGGCTTTCTCTGTTATGCTTTTAATCCATCCAACCTCCCTGCCACTTGTCCAGATGGAAACCAAGGCGCTCAGAAGGTGAAAAGCCAGGAAGTAATGAGACTACATTTGGAGTCTGCAGTGGCTGAATCTAAACCTGTGGTGCTGCCACGTGGCCCCTTCAGGAACAGTGGAAATTGGCTCTCTGAGAAACTGTCAAGGTGTGGAACACTGTTGACTGGATCCTGAATCATCCCTGGGGAAACTCAGAAACATCAACTTCCTAAGTCTAAAGACCTCAGAGTCTGAGCCTGACTCCCTGTGATCTTACAGAGTCCTCTGGCCCCTGGGAGAGCCAGGCTGAGAGCCTGCTGTCCCTTCTGCCTTTGGTACTTCTTAGTTGAGCTCTTCCAAAGGTGTGCTCTTAATTTCTTACTTAAGGGGCCTCTCCTTGGATGTATTAACTCATTTAACAAGTTCTTACGCACACATGCACACACACACACACACACACACACACACACACACACACACACTGACTATTGAATGCCTCCCTCCTTCCCCACCTAAGTCTTCCACAGGTTTTGCACTCATTTTGTTCCACCCAAACGTACCTTACTAATCTGGGTCCTCCTCCTGCATACATATTTTCACCTAGTACTGTACAGTCCAACTAAATACACTGTTAGGCCAACCTAAAGACCAAAGTACCATTTTGTTTCTTCCCCATTCTCCTTGTGGGCCCCACACATTGAACATCCTATCCTTTTCACTAAACATTGCTCCTTTTTTTATCTCTTCCCCTCAAGCTAACTGCTGCTACAATTCAAGCCATCATTAGCTTTTCTCTGGACAACTGTAGCTTCTTAAACATTGTGTCTGTTTCTAGTTCCGTGCCTTAAGAGCCATCCGACTCAACATCACTGCTGGAGACTGACCTAAACTGCAATCTGATTATCACAATTTCAGTGTAAAACCTTTCTCTTTTTGCAAGATTGCCTGTAGGAAGAAACTCAGACTCACTGACCAGGCAGCCAGGTCTGCTGAGCTAATCCTGCCCCTCCCTGTAGCATTCCTTCTCTTCATGAGCAACACACAAATGCCCTGTGGAAATCACATAGGTTTTCTTCTCTTTGCCCAACCTCTTCTGTGTGCCTTGAGTGCCCTGTATTGACTTGGCAAATTCTTACCCACCACTTTAGATATTACAGTATATAAGATGCTAAAGAGAAAGGCTGACTGAAAACAGCAAAGTTTAGGGAGAGGATAGAATGGAAAAATAGTAACATATAACAAATGCTTAATATCCAGAATTTATAAAGATTCATGAAGTCACTATGACAACCAAACACAAAGGTGGACAAAGGATATCAGTAGACATTTCATTGATATAAAAAGGCAGATATTTAATATTCTTCAAAAAGGGTCAGACTGAGTGATGGCAAAGAAACACAAATTAAAATTATATCCCCCTTTTCTTTGCACATCAGTTTGGCAAACATTTAAAATATCAACAATAGGGGCCTGCGAGATGACTCAGTGGTCTAAAGCGCCTTCTTAGGCAGCCACAGGGACTTCGGTTCGATCCCTGGCACCACATGCTGTGCCAGTGCCATCCCCAGGGCAGGATGAGCCAGCCAGAACACAAATAAATGAGGTATAAAAAAAAAAATAAAACCTGTTACAATATTAACAATAGCCGATATTGTTTAAAATGAGAGCAGTATTGCACACTTTTTAGTAGCCAATTTGGCAATAAATCAGCAGTTCTACTTACAAGGTCTTAAAAAACCTGAAGTACATGTTGCAACAGATACTAAAGAAGACACAAAAAACACAGTGTGTTTGGTAAATCCTCAATGCCCATCTATAGGAGAAAGGTGATTCTATAGAACAGTCATTTAAAAGTGTAAGTGATGTCCTAACACAGAACACTAGATTCATGCATCAGTTGCTTAATTCTATGTAACAAGTATCCTCCAAACTTTGTACACAACTTGTATTTATGATTTCACAGTGTCCATAGGCCAGGAATCCAGCAGTAGCTTAGCTGAGTGGTGCTGGCTCATGTTTTCTTCTGTCATTTAGTTAAACTGTCACCTTCCTGTTAGATCGGCTTTCTGGCTTATTCATATGGTTGTTAGCAAGCCTCAAGTACTGGCCTTGCTATCTGTGGTGTCCCTGGGGCATGGCATTTGATTTTTCCCTAGACCAAGTGATGGAAGAGAAAGAAAATCCAAGATAGAAGCTTTAGTCTCTCATAAGCAAGCCTCAGTAGTGACCTGCTCCTACTTCCACGTTTTCTGTTGGTCATGATGGCCAAGCTAGTTCAGTATGGATGTTGACAAGAGTATGAATATGAAGAAACAATCATCAGCAGCTATCTTAAAAGCTGATCACAATGTGCTTCTCTAAATATAAAATTCTGGACACTTGGATGATATCTCAGTTTCATTGTTTTTAAAAGGGGGAAATAAATACACTTGTTATGTGACTTTCATTGCTGGGGATCAAACCCAGGACCTTAAACTCTACTTATTAGTTATAAAATTTATTTTCCTCTTCCATATTACAATGCAATAAAAAATAATGACCTAAGTAAGATTTTTTTAAAAATGTTTTTTCTTCCATGCTGCTCCAGTCAAATTGATTTAGTTATCGTCCTGGACCCCGCCCTTTCCTGCTGTAAGGCATTCCCTGTTGCATTAGCTCTACTGTATTGCCTTCCCCAACCTGTGGCTCCCTAAGGACTAACTGAGTGCTCCTCTTGCAATTCTCTCTGGCTTAACAGCCTACCTAGAACAGAATACTTGCTCTGTATGTTTGTTGAATGAATGAACTGATTGATTTGATGCCACTAATATTTATTGAGTAGCTCTAAAGATAAAGAGCTTGTGTCTAGACCCTTGATACCTTAGCCAGTTGGCCAAATAGCTATTTGACCTCAGATCCACATTGTTGTTCAATTAACCTTGCTAAGCATAGTATTGTTATCTCCCTGCCTTTCTTTAGGAGTTTATCCAACAACTGAGGAGTGGGATTAAAGTTTTTGGTTTTTTTTAGAGCCCTAATAAAGAACCTATTTCATAAAATGAAGAAAATGTGCTGTTTCATGCTGCTGTAGGTTTCAGAAAGTAAGCAAAAGAGTCTTGCCGAAAAGAAATGGGAGAGATAGTTCAAACAGCCCCCAGTCTTCTATCTAATGTTAGTATCACAAATGGCAGCAATTATGACTGCTGGAAGAAATGAATCATCTGCAAACCCGCTGTACACTGCCACTTCTTCATAATGTTCACTTAGGATAGTTAGGCAGCCATCCTTTAATTAGAAGAAGCCCCAGAAGCAGAAATCTGCTATTTGCTGATGTCTTTAAAAAGTTAATATTCAGTTTTTTAATCTTTATCTTGAGTAAATACAACATGCATACACATAATTTAAGCTACTTCAGACTTCTTTCCTAGAGAAATAACACCAGCTCTTGAACAAAGTTCCTTAAATAGCCAGTAGTGTGTAACCACAACTTTTAACAATAAAAACCAAGAGCTCTCCAGGGAACCGGAAGCACATATTTTCAGTGTAATGCGGTCCAGTGTTATTCCTGGAAAGTTAGCACCCTGGGCCATTAATAAACATTTTTCTGAATGTCCACCTGTTGGGACAGGAAGGTGGCTCTACTAGGTGCTGGGCGTATGAGCCAGTGAACTGCTTGAGACGGATCTGTCTTTCACCAAAGTGAGCGCCCCCAACAGAAAAATAAAATAAAATAAAATAAAAAAATAAAAAAAAGCTGGCTTATTGGAAAGAAAGCAGTGATGCTGTGATCCCTGTTATAATTTTTTTTTTTCTTCTGCAACTTCAACATCTGGCCTGGAGGATCGGGTTCAGCCCAGAAACGGAGAAATAAGAGGCAGAGGGAGCTAAGTAGACCGGGTGTGTCAAGGCAAGGTAGTGCAGCATTTACCGTTTAGGAGATTGCTTCTCCCGGAGCCTAAGAGAAGTGGACTGGAGCCAGCAACCAAAAGGGGAGGAGCGTAGCGGCTTCGAGCTCTTCCTGGAGCCAGAACCCTGGCAAGGCCACAAATTGCAGGTAGCGAGAAAACTAAACCGTGCCTGGCGCTTAGCGATGGCCTGGGCCGAACGAGCGGCTCTGCTACAGCTGAGTTCACTACCGTTTCGGAGTTACTTCCCAGGGCACTGGATTAATGTCACCGTCGTCACTAAAGTCTGGCTCCTAGGGGGCGGAAATCTCTTTTTATCTCAACCACCTGGGAAGCACACAGTTCATAAGTCTTGGGGGCGAAGGTGTATCCTCTTGGGGGAGGGAGGTGGTACCAACACTCTTGTCCTCTTCTTGTTCCCCAAATCAACCTGGCCCAAACGCAGCAAGCAACTCGTTCCCCGGATCTAATAAGGCAACGAGGAGCCACCCGGCAGGGTGGAGGACGCTGGATTCCCGCCAACCCACAGGCCCCTAGGAGCCGGAGCATCTAACCCCTCCTCGCTACGGTTCGGGCATTACTGCCTTCATGACCCTCCAGAATTCGTAGTGCCTACTTGCACTAGACCTCGTTTCTGCTTTTTTTTCCCTTTTTTTCCTCCCTTCCCATTCTAGTCTCACTTGAAGGTGCGCCTCCGCCCCAGGGTCTGCCCCCGGAGGCTCCCGCAGAGCAGTGCACTTTCTCCCAAGACCCTCTCGGGAAGGCGCAAAAACCCGGGGCGCAGCGCCCCACGCCAGAGCGGGACCCGCCCGGGGTTCCGGAGCTCGCCCGGGGCGCAGGTTCTCGCAGCGTGGCGGAGTCGGCGCCCGGTCTAGCCTTAGCAGGGGCTGCGCCGCCCGCAGGCACCGGTGGGTTTCTCTTCCCGCTGCTGCGCTGGAGAGACGGTGGGTGGGAAATGCGATGCAGCGCTCGGGCGAGGGGCCTGGGGGCGCCCTCACTTGTTGCGACCAATAAGCGGTGCCCGTTCCCAGAGCACGGCGGTTTCTAAAATCGTCTGTCGCTGTGCCCGGGATTCCCTCCACCGCTCGGCGGCTTCGGGGGACAGCGGGAGCCGGCCAGTGGCGCGGGGGGCCGAGGGGCGCAGACCCGTTCCACTCTCTGGCAGCCGCCGGGCTTCCCTGCACACAGCGTCTTCCCCGCCGGGAAACCGCGGGATACAACCCACGGCGGCTCGTCACCCATTCAAACGTCGCCGTCGCTAGGATTCCCGCCACTCCTCACACCGCCCCCCATCCTCCTCCCCACCCCGCCACTTTTCGGAGTCCCCCGCCCCCGCCCCTGCCTCCCCGGAGCCGCTGCGGGGCAGTAGGACGCCGAGGCGCGGCGCGCGAGGACGCCCGGCCGGAGCTGCCTCTCGCCGCGGCGCTGGGCGGGCTCCCCCGCCGCCCTGGTTCTCTGCGCCCCGCGGGGCCCGGAGCTCCGCCACGGCCGGGTGCGGCGGGGCCGGCGCGATGCGGCAGCTGTGCCGCGGCCGCGTGCTGGGCATCTCGGTGGCCATCGCGCACGGCGTCTTCTCGGGCTCCCTCAACATCCTGCTCAAGTTCCTCATCAGCCGCTACCAGTTCACCTTCCTGACCCTGGTGCAGTGCCTGACCAGCTCCACCGCTGCTCTGAGCCTGGAGCTGCTGAGGCGCCTCGGGCTCGTCGCCGTGCCCCCCTTCAGCCTGAGCCTGGCGCGGTCCTTCGCGGGGGTCGCGGTGCTGTCCACGCTGCAGTCCAGCCTGACGCTCTGGTCCCTGCGCGGCCTCAGCCTGCCCATGTACGTGGTCTTCAAGCGTTGCCTGCCCCTGGTCACCATGCTCATCGGCGTCCTGGTACTCAAGAACGGCGCGCCCTCGCCAGGGGTGCTCGCGGCCGTGCTCATCACCACCTGCGGCGCCGCCCTGGCAGGTGAGCGGGCCCCACGCGGGTTCCTGGCGCACCCGCCGGCGCAGGCCGCGGGGTCGGAGCAGCTCCCCTGCTCCCCAGGGGGACCCTGAGGCTGGGAGAGGTGGAGAGCGTGTTCAGCGGTGGTTAGACTCACAAAAGGGACTTCGCCCCGAAACACAGCGGAGTCCTCCCAGCGCCCCGGCCACCTCCTTCAGGGTCCCCCAGCAAGGAACCAGGCTTCCGACCCCCGCCCTAGTCCCTGCGCACCGCCCTTCCCGCCGCCCCCACCCCTGCTTCCGCGCACGGCCCCTTCCTCGGGGAGCAGAGCCAGAGTCCAGCCCCGGACTGAGCCGGAAGGAGGGAGCCGAGTACTTCTCCGGATCACATTGGGCTGCTGTGGGGGAGGGACGGGGCGAAGCCAGGGCTCCCAGGGCAGTGCGGGTGGCTGCAGACGTGCGGGGCGCCGCGGGCTTGAGGCGGAGAGGTCGGTGTGGGACCCAGGCGCGAGCTGTTGTTGGCGGTGGGACACACTGGAGTTAGCGAGGGGCTTGGGGACCCCTCCCGGGGACCTGGAGGTGTGGGATGGACGGCTCTGCAACGGCCCGGCTCGCCCGGGACGCTGAGCCACCAACCAGACCCCGTCCCTTACTATGCTCGGTGGAGGTCGGGGGCAGCGCTAGCACTACGCGGGATGGCCTCGGTGGCAGCTCAAAGGAGCCAGAGCGCCTACTCCGAGCGCATCTGCCCCCACCACGGCCTTGGACCGGACAGAGATGATGGGTGGCCCGGGGCCATGTCCGGAAGGGACCTCTCCGTGTGCATCGCATTGTGCCTGGCTGTGATACTGTACCCAGTGGCTGGTGACCCAGGCGCGGTTGGCGTCGCCTAGGTACCGGGAAAGTCGGCTGGCAGAGCCGGGGCGCCAACTGCGAATACTTTGCAACTCGACGCGCCGCCCCAGCGGGAACCCACCCGCCCCAACCTGGTGTCTTCTCTCTTTTTTCCTTCCCTCACTGCTCTCCAGGAGCCGGCGACCTGACCGGCGACCCCCTCGGATACGTCACGGGCGTGCTGGCAGTGCTGGTGCACGCCGCCTACCTGGTGCTCATCCAGAAGGCGAGCGCAGACACGGAGCACGGGCCACTCACTGCGCAGTATGTCATTGCTGTCTCGGCCACCCCGCTGCTGGTCGTCTGCTCCTTCGCCAGCACGGACTCCATCCATGCCTGGACCTTTCCTGGCTGGAAGGACCCGGTCATGGTCTGCATTTTTGTGGCCTGCATCCTGATCGGCTGCGCGATGAACTTTACTACCCTGCACTGCACCTACATCAACTCGGCGGTGACCACCAGCTTCGTGGGCGTGGTGAAGAGCATCGCCACCATCACGGTGGGCATGGTGGCCTTCAGCGACGTGGAGCCCACGTCGCTGTTCATTGCCGGCGTCGTGGTGAACACCTTGGGCTCCATCATTTACTGTGTGGCAAAATTCGTGGAGACCAGAAGGCAAAGCAACTATGAGGACCTGGAGTCGAAGCCCCCGGGAGAAGAAAGGAAGGCGAGTGGAGACCAGCTGCCTTTCGTGATGGAAGCGCTGCCTGGAGAGGATGGAAATGGTGGGTCAGAGGGTGGGGAGGGAGCAGGTGGCTCCACTCAGCACAGTGGGCCAGAGGTGAGAGGCAGCCCCCGAGGGGTCCCACTGGCGGCTAGGAGCTCACCCCTATCGGACAGCTCGGAAGAAGGCAGTAGGAGGTCCTTAAAGGATGCTTACTTGGAAGTGTGGAGATTAATCAGGGGAACCAGGTATATGAAGAAGGATTATTTGATAGAAAATGAAGAGCTGCCCAGTCCGTGAAAGGGAGGTGTCCTTTCCCTTCCCTCACTGTACATAGTTATTTTATATGTTAGATATGACCTTTTAATGAGGGCTCTCCCACCTTTATTCTTTGGGGAATAGGTAAGGAAAGCAGAAAAAAAGCTGAAAGGGGCAGAGCAGCACAGTTGTCACCCATGGGAATGACTAGCTTAACTTGGGCAGCACAGCCGGAACAGAACAAAGTGAGACACTGGTTTCAGCTTTGACTCCTGGCACATTTAGTTTTTGTCCTTATAACCATAACCAAGTATGTGCATGTACCAAGAGTCCTCCAACCACCACCTGCAAAGATGGAGTGTAAAAATAATTGCTTAATACGTTCAAAGCTTACCCTCAGGGGCACATTTTTGATGATAGAAATACAGTTGTTATTGCCAGTGGGGCAAAGAGTATATTGTTGAAATGACAGCTATAATAAATACACTAAATTGATGTTTACTGTTTAGAGTCATCTGAAGTATCATGTTTACTCTAATGTTTCTTCACTCGTTTTTTAAAAACAAATGCTCTACTATTCTATATTGATAAGAAAGGTTGAAGCTATTTTGACTATATGAGCTCAGCTTTATTAATGAAGCCTCAAGTTTGCTTTTAGTAATTGTAAAAATATTTAAAAAGTTGTTTTGGTTTCTGGCTTTATAGTATTTATTATTGAATGCCATAGCCTTTGAAAAAGTCAGTTTTACTGTGCAATATTCTTTCAAGCAGACACAATGGCTGAAAAATAATTTTGTGTTGGCTGCAGCCCAGCCAGAAGAGATTCCCTCCTATAAGCAATTCCACGTTGCACTGCATATCCTGAACCATGTTACAAAAAGGACAACCGCTATATTCACATTATGATATTTTTCTATCTTAAATTTGTCAAAATAAAGTATGAGTCTGTTAAAAAAAAATGTGTCATTAGAAATCTGTTTTTATGTCCTCTTGCTGCTGTCCAGTTCTTGTTTGCTGTCATTATGGAGTGTGTCATGTCAGGTGAGTAGGCACCAGCCAGCTGGGAAATTGCTACATGGCAACTTGATTCAAAACAACCATGAGGACACATTTTCCATTATGAAGTGAAGGACTGTCTCATGCTGAGGGGTAAAAGCCATCCACACCGGACATGGTGTTTGAGATGGAATAAATAGTAGCATCCTCGGAGGGAAGGGCTCCGTGCACCCTGCAGGAGAGACACTTTGTCAGTCAAGTGCTCTTAGTTGCCAGCACATTCCTTGCACTCTTATATGGTGGCGTCTTATAGTTTTCATCCTTAGAAAAAAAAACAGAAATGAAGTTTCAGCTCCATCAGTTTGACGCCACAGACTGGCAAGCAAGTGTAATTGTGATTTCTAATTGGTCATGACTTAGTGGTTCTCACAGTGAGAACCAGGTGATAACCAGGTGATATCTCACAGGTGATAAGTGGCTTCCATGGACAGCTACAAGCCATTTGAGGTGTAGAAGCCCTCCAAAAGCTGCAGTTAGAAGCGAGTGGTCGGAATTATAATGACTTTAAAAAAAAATAACCATTATTTCTGACTTCCGCTTGCCACAGGGCAATGTCCTGTTACTACAAGGTAAAGCTGAGAATTAATGAAAAGCAGCAAAGTTGAATGAAGTCTGTGTTTTTTTTTTTTTTTTTTTTGTGCTAATACCACTGCCAGATAAATGGATAGAAAGATTGTTTTTCACTGAACAGAATTCCCCTTTGATTACAAATGTAAGTTGGCATTTATTACAAAAGATTAACTGTTTCTTGTCAGTAGACTTATACAGGTACCATACAGAGACAGAGACAGAGACATACTTTTAGGAATTAGTGATTTGATGGGACAGTGTGATATCTGTACTGCTGTTGTACTCTTGAGACTGAGTTCCTTGTCTGGATATTTGTTCCTACGTCCTACAACTGATTGAGTGAGGCCTACCCAGATTATAGAGAGTATTATACTCTACTCCAAATCATTGTAGACATTAATTACATCTTAGAAATGTCTTCACAGTGACATGTAGACTGCTTGGCATGGAAGAAACTACCACAGACACCCATAGGTAGAGAGGACAGGAGTTGATATGAGACAGGATAAGAAAATTCTAGGAAGGGGCCAGCCAGATAGCTCAGTATATTAAAGTGCCTGCTTAGGTAAACACAGGGATCGGGGGTTCAATCCCCAGTGTGGTGTGGCATGCCATGCTGGTCCTGGGGCACACTGAGACAGTGGTTGAAACTGGGTGTGGTGGTGTGTGCCTATCATCCCAGTGCTTGGGGGGCTGAAAACAGGAGGATCACTATGAGACTGATCTGTGTAGTGAGGAGTTGCAGGGCAGGGCAGACAGCACTTCAATGCCTAGACTCATTGCCTGAAGGCACCACAGGTGGCAGGCCTTGCCTGGCTTCTACAGTTGTCCTCCACTGTCAACAGCGTATGAGCCCTGGGGCCAGCTCTGGGGCACCTTGACAGGGGGCACTGGTGTGAACTCCTGACAGGCAGGAAGGGCAGTAGCACTGTATGTATACATAGCAGGGCTCCTGCCTTCACAACCTGTTTCTATAATTCTTGAGGATGGAGGCCCTGCCTCACACACAGCTGTCACTTCTCAGCTGGAACATGGTCCCTCTCTCTAAAAGCTGCCTGATACTCTATTATTAATTGAGAATAGACCAGTCAGAAACACTGGAGCAATGGCTGCTCAGGCTGCAGAGATGAGATGGTGTGGGCCTTTACTGGAAGTTCCTGAGCAGTGGCCTGAATCCCTGCAAGATCAGCAGGAATAGGGAAGTAGTCATTTATTGTCCCAGGGGCCAACTTTCTAAGTGATTGGTAACAAAACTCATGAAGACAAAACTAGGCGACACTTAGAAGTCCTTAGATGCCTGAAGAGTTTTTTGTATTTCAGTTGGGGAATATTTTTGATGGACCTAGTTTCAAGTTCACTGATTCATTCCTTGACTACATCCAGTCTATCAACGAACTCATCTAAGACCCTCTTCATTTCTATCCCACTAGGTTTTGGTTTTTTAGTCTAGCATTTCTTTTTGATTCTTTCTTAACATTATCCATTAGGTAAAATTCTCCATCAGATAATTTCAAAACCTGCCTCATATCTGAGTCTGACTCTGTGTTTGTCTGTTTAGACAAGGTTTTTTCCTTGCCATTTAGCATGGCTGATTATTTGTTAGTGCTGAAAGGGAGATGAGATGTGGCATAACAAGGAACTGAGACAAATAAGCCATTAGGTCTGAAGTTTCATGTTAGTATGACTAGAAATCAGGCAATTGTAGGTGCTAGAGACTTTAAATTCCTCCAGCATTCCTGTTGTTTTCAACCTTTTGTCGTAACCTAGTTATTATACTAGGACACTGTTGGTGTGGTGGTAAGGGGTAGGGAGGGGAGTAGTCTCTCTCTCTCTCTCTCTTTCTCTCTCTCTCTCTATATATATATATAACTTTTAAAATTAACACATTATAATTGTACATATATATGGGCTACTGTGTGATAATTTGATAAATGTGTGATGAGCACATCAGGGTAATTAGCATTGTCACCTCCTTAAACATTTATTATTGCTTTGTGTTGCAATACTTTGACTTCATCTGTTCTAATTCTTAATGCTGTTCTTTCTTTTCTCTTTGCTATGCTAGATATTGAACTTAGGGCCTGTATACACTTTGCAAGTGATCTACCACCAAACTACATGCCCAGCCTCTCCTATTTCTTTATAAAATGTATAACTGCTGTCAACTGTAGTTACCATATTGTACTATGGAACATTAGATTTTATTCTTTCCGCCTGTTTTGTGGTACTCATTATTCCACCCGCAGCCCATCTCCCCGCAACTCCTTAGCCTCTAATGATCACTCTTCTACTCTGTGCTATAAAAATTCTCAGTCTTTATAGCACCCACACATGAGTATGAACATGCAGTGTTTATCTTTACATGCCTGGATGATTTCACATAACCAGTGTCATCAAAGTCTACCTATGCTGCCACAAATGACAAGATTCCATTTTTACGGATAAATGGCGCTCCATTGAGCATGTGCACCACATTTGCCTTGTCAGTTCATCCATCAATGGGTGCCTTGATTGATTCATTATCTTGGCAATACATTCTTATGATTATGTGTCAGTCTTCTAGCGAATGTATATCCTGGGCCATCTCCTTCACAAATGATTCTTCTGTGCCCCTCCTTCACTTTGGGTAGGACAGGAAACTAACGTAGCTTCGGAGTGGGAGAACACCTTTCCTCCAGGTAGGTTAAACACTGCTACAGCTTTGCCTCTAGAAAGTGGGACTTTTTTATGAAAAATGCTTTGGGCTTGATTCATAGTGATTACCCTTCCCCATCTGTCAGTGGTTACTCTTCTTTGTCTCTATACCAGAGCACAGGGAGTGTATCTCAGCTTCTCCCCCATCTGTGAAGTCTCTGGAGGTCAAACCTATTAAAATGTGGGTGTCTGCTACACTGTGCAGACAGGGATTTTCTCATGCTCATGACAATTCATATTCCATTTCCAGAATTTTGCTAAAATTTCCATTTAAATGCCTCTACTAATTTTTAACTTCAGGGGCTTTCAATGTAACTTTCTGAATTCACTTGGCTCCCCAGACTTAGGGGTAACAGTATGCCTAGGACTTCCATTCTCTAATGGGTCTACACAAAGTAACTGATTTATAGTTTGTTCATCTTTTTTCTTGTAAGGATCAGAAAAAGAACTTCTATTTTGTTTCTTCATGTTGGAGCTGAAACAAGAAGTGTTAAATGAAGAGTTAAAGAGCCTGCTCAATTTCTATAAAGGATAAGTTGTAAAAAGAAGTTAGATACATTTATAAAATGTGTATGTTATGGCTAGTGTCTAGATGTCCTCCTAAAGCCTCATGTGGGGCTGAATCTAGAGTGTATGATTGAATCATGGTGCAATGCTAGCATTCAGCGTGCTAGGATTAAAGGTGAGTCACTACTAAATCTCCCTAATGATTAGTTTGGCACTATCCCAGTCCTGATAGCCTGGATACAAGAGATCAAATTCTGGAGATTTGCAGAAATTGCAAAACAGTCTAATGCTTAGGCATGACCACTGTTGGAGGCTTTAAGTAAGATTTATGTTGAGAATCAACGACAAAGAGCCCAGGATAATGATTTAAAACATTTTGAGAAGCTGGCAAGATAGCTCATCAGATTTGACCCAGGGACCAGAATTTGATCTCTGGCATGCCATGCCATGCCAGCCCCACCCCTGGGGCACACTGAGATGGTGACTGAGACTGGGTGATGTGACATGTGCCTGTAATCTCAGTGATTGGGAAGCTGAAAACAGGAGTATCATTACAAGTCTGATCTGTGTAGTGAGACCCTGTACTATATATATATATATATATATATATATATATATATATATATATATACACACACACACACACACACACACACAGGGCTTGGAACTACAGGATTTAATATTTGTCCTGCTGGAGTTTGGACTTGTTTTAGGTTATATATATATATATATATATATATATATATATATATATATAGAGAGAGAGAGAGAGAGAGAGAGAGAGAGGGGGGGATATCCAACCCACCCCACCCCCTTCCCAAAAAAAGAAACAGAAAACATTTGAGATTGGCCTGGCCAGAAAGAAAATTCCAGTAAAGCTGTGGCTTGCAAAGGTGGGAGAGAGGAGAAATTGGTCACTGAAAATACTAGCAAGAAAAAACCAAGTATTTCAGAAAACAGTAGGAAAGATGGCCTGAGCATATCATGAGAACCAGCAGAACTCCAGCCTTTGCAGCCTCAGAGTTGCAAATGTGAAAGACTTTGCTTTGAGAAAAGAGTCCCAGAGCACTATGCTGCAGAGTGGCAGTGACCTAGGGAAGTAGTTCCTTGAAATTTAGCTCGTAGGCATTCCACTCGGATAGCCAAGGCAGAAGGAAGCCTGGCTACTGCTACAACTGGTAGCAGACCTTGGTGTCATCCATGTGTCGCTGGTTTTACATGGATGCATAATGCAAGAGTTGTGGGGTCAGAATGACTTCCATCCAGATTTGAGAAGAAGGTCTGGAGGGCCAGGCCATGTGCTCTTGAGAGGGCAGTGTGTGAAGCTATGAGTATAAAGCTGAAATTACAAGTGTGGATGCCAAAAAATTGGACAATCCAGGAACGTGGATCATCTGAAGGATACTGTAAGGAGGGAGGAGAGCTGGCCCAAGAGAGAAGCCATGGGAACCACAACCACCGAAAGCACTGAACGGTAGAGCCCCTTAATCCCTTTGGAGTTTACATGTTGCCACAGATTGCCTCAGATTCTGGCTTGGAACTACAGGATTTAACATTTGCCTTGCTGGAGTTTGGACTTGCTTTAGCTCCTTTCTGTCATATCCTCCATTAATATCTTTTGGGATGGGAATGTCTATCTTGTCCCATTGAATTTTGGAAGTGTTCAACTTTCTTTTTGTTTTTACAGGGACTTATAGGTAAGAATTTGCCTTAAATCTCAGAGGAGACTTTGGACTTGGGCTTTTCAGCAATGCTAAACTGGTTAGGACTTTGGCAACTCTTGGAGACGCATTAAATGTCTTTTGCATGAAGGGAGGTACATGAGTATTAGAGGGCCAGAGACAAAATGTTATAACATTTCTTTAGATGTCATCCCAAAGCCTCATGCAGTCCTTGGTGGAGCTTTTTTCAGAGGTGAACCCAGAGTGTGTGATTGAATCACAGTGCAATGCTAGGGTTAAGAATGCTAGAATTAATAGGTGGTGATTATTATATCAAACTACTGATTGGTTTGTCAGTGCCCAAATCCTAATAACCTAGATGCATTATAAGGAGTAGAAAGAGACTTGTTTTGAACTTTGCCTGCTTGCTTTGCTCTTTCCCACCATGAACTACTTCTCCTCCGGGATGCCTTTCTGCCACGCCATTCTGCCATGGAGCTAGCTGACTATGCCCTGAAACCTCCACAGACTGTGAACTAAATAAATCTTTTCTGTCTTAATAAATCTTTCTTCCCTTTGAGCATTGGGTATTTTGTATCAGCAACAAGAAAATAACAAAAACAGAATTATAATGTAGTTCTAAAAGAAAATAAAAGGGTATGAACTTTTCTTCTCTGTCTTGGGGTGATTTTCTTCTGCCTAAGTTTCTCCTACTTCCAAATTTTCTTTTACCATGTTTGAAATTGCTTCTGTGGGATTTGTAATTTTCATTTAACCTCCCAGTGATGATTGCTGGTCTCTAGATACCATGTCAGGGCTTCCAGGCTGGACCTCTCTCTGGCTTCTTCCCTTTTACATACTTAAGTGGTATTTTTAATTCTTGATCTATTTCTCTCCCTATCTGCTTTTTCCTGCTCCTGAGGTAAGACAACAGGGCTCAAAAGAGAGCCTTTGAATACAATAGAGTGTAATAGATTATTAAAATGCATGACTAGTAAACTGGGATCACCAATCCTTCGGGGAGTCATCCTCTCCCACTCTGAGCTTGCATGGCTCACAAGGAATTGACTTTCTTCCTTTCTTCCTCCATTCTCAAGATCAGTCAGAGCAGCCAAAGCAATTTTTTCACTTCACTACCTAGATTGCTTCACAGACGCTCCTGGAACCTGTCCAGAGCCAAAGGCCTACGAGGATGCTTTGGGCAAGCCTTCACTTTTGGTTTTGTTTATCTTACTAGACTTGAACCAAATGGGGAGGGTTGATTAGGGTGAGTGAAGAGGCAGATGTGCTGTTGTATGTTGGCAACTGGAACAGATGTAATAGGGAAGAAACAACATAGAGAGGGGGACAATGGAGAGGAGGAAGAGAGAGAGAGAGAGAGAGAGAGAGAGAGAGAGAGAGAGAGAGAGAGAAAGAGAGAGAGAGAGAGACTTGGTGATGTCATTTAGCTCTGTATTAAGCTGATTTATACCTTAAGATCACACTGTCCCTCTGATTTTTAGTTATATAGACAAAGTGTCTTTGTTATTTTGGTTTTTATTTGCTTGAGCCAT
>PVKN010010347.1:0-22733 GCA_004027915.1 Capromys pilorides
CGTATTCTAATTAATCTTAGATTATTCTTCTTTGGATTATTTCACAGTGGCTGGTTCCATTCTTCATGTTCTATTGTAGTTTTTGTGTTGTCTCAATAATTGGTCTTTAAAGCGCTCCTGTCTTCCTATGCTAATGTTCTGTCCTCAGATCCCTTCTGCTACCTGTATTGTCAGTGTAATTTTTAATCTTCTGGACTTCTCTTTCAAACCTTTTCATAGACTGTAATTCTTTGCTAAACTGGATATTCATGTTTTGTATCATTTTGTTTAGCTCGATTAGTTTTTTACTAGCATCTTCTGTACACTTCCTGATCATTTAGTTTGCTATATCTGTATCTAATTAGTTACATCTTCTTCAAGCCTGCTTATTGATCTGTTTTCAAATTTCCTTGGTTATCCTTTTGAATAATTTAGCTGTGTGGCTTTTGCTTTCCTTCTTACCAATGTTACATTGTTTCGATTACTCCTCTTTAGTTGCTGAGACAAATACCCAACACCCAAAATTAAGGAAGGAAAGGTTTGTTTAGCTCACAGTCTGTGGAGGTTTCAGTCCATACTTAGCTGGCTCCAAGGCAGAGTAGCACATGAAAGAGCAGTTCATAGTGGCAGCAAAGGGCAAAAGAGCAAAGGAAGGGGCAGCAGCTACAGCAGCTAGCTTGCCTCTCTCCCGTCGTTACATTGCAATGCAGATGATCGACCCCAGGGCCAGGGTATAGCACTCACACCCGCAACCCCAGCATTGGATCAAGAATCAACCACAGACTCCAGAGCCTGCCCCATGACTGTATGAGGCTTTGGGGGACAACTAGACACAAATCATAACACCTACATACTGTTTTTTTGGGAGTTGGAAGTTTTGGGAGGCAGTTTGCTGACTTGTCTTCTCATGTTTCTTTTCTTTATTTTTTTTAATTTAATTTTTTTAAACATCATTTATTTATTTGTGTTATGGCCAGCTCAGCCTGCCCTGGGGGTGGAGCTGGTGCAGCATGTCGTGCTGGGGATCGAACCATGGTCCCTGTGGTTGCCTAAAGCTTACCTAAGCAGGTGCTTCAGACCACTGAGCTACCTCGCCAGCCCTGTTTCTTTTATTATTATTATTATTATTATTATTATTATTATTATTATTATTATTTCTTCTGTATTTAGGATAGGGTCTATAGGCTTTACAGGGTCTCAGTATGTAGATCGGACTTATAGTGATTCTCCTGTTTTCAGCCTCCCAAGCACTGGGATTACGGGTGTGTGCCACCATGCCCAGTCTCAATTGCCATCTCAGCATGCATCAGGAGAGGGGCCAACGTGGCATGTGATGCCAATGATTGGACCCCAGTCCCTGCGTCTGCCTAAGCAGACGCTTAGACCGCTGTCCTATCTTGCCAGCCCCAGGAAGCGCTTTTGCTGCTGAGCTATATCCCAGCCCACTGTGCCTCTTCTTACTGTCCTCCTAAAAGAAGTGACAGCATCATGTTACAGTGCCATGTGCACACCCACGTTTATAGTGGCACATTTTGTGACTCACTTTTTTTTTGGTACCAGGGGTTGAATTCAGGACCCTGTGCTTGCCATGTAGTTGCTTATTCTATTGAGCTGTCTCCTCAGCCCTATAGTGGCACATTTTGTAATAGTTAAATCTTACAAAAATCCAAAATGGATGAATGGGTAAGGGAGATGTGGATTTTAGAAAAAACATACAGTGGAGTACTATCTTGCCACAAAGAAGAATGAGATTGAGACATTTCTAGCTAAATGGATGCACCTTCAGACCATACTCATTTTTTGGTACTAGAAAGTGAACTCAGTACCTCGCACACTTGCACTTGCCAGGCAAACACTGTACTGCTGAAATATGTTCCTGGTCAAAGCTATATCCCCAGCAAGACCATATGCTTAAGTGAAATGTATCAGGTATATGAGTGTAAACACCACCTTGTTTCTCTGAGAAACTGTGTCTCAGGTACTCTTCTCTCCTTGCTGGGACAAAATACCCAACACCCCAAATGAAGTAAGGAAAGGTTTATTTAGCTCACAGCCAGTCGAGGTTTCAGTCCATACTCAGCGGGCTCCAAGGCAGAGAGGCACATGGCAGAGAGCAACCTTTCATGGCCTTTTGCCTCCATTCCAATATCCAGCCATATCTATTAACTCGACAGGAGGGAATCCAGTGTAATTGGCCCAGTACCCAGTTCTCCAGGAATGGACTACAGTATTGTTAATGTTACAAAGGTAATTCAGGTGTTTGCATTCAAAGATTAAATGATTAATAGCATCACCTGTTTAATATCAAGTAAAGTATCAACAGTAATATTATCCAAGATAAACTGGATGTTGATGTAGCATAGCAACCAATATTGCCCCATCCTTTTCTTATCTTTGAGAAAAAAATCCATAATTATAACATAAATAGTAAGAGAACCAAATATATATGATACAAGCGTTCATATTCATAGCTCAAACTGGTAGTGATGCTCCTGTCCCAGCCTCCCCAGTGCTGGGATTACAGGCCTGTGCCACCATGCCTGGTCTCAGTGGCCACTCAGTGCACCTGGGGGTGGGGCCGACATAGCATGTGGTGCCGAGGATCTAAGCCGGTCCCTGTGCTTGCCCACACAGGTGCTTAGTCTGCTGAACTACTTTACAGGGCGAAAACCAAATACTGACATATAGCAAATATCTACTAACTGCAATAAATATACCTCCGCTAATGATAAAGAATTAGCTGAAGTAACAGATTTAACTCTCTGAAGATAAAAGTTTAATTTTTATACTATTAATGTAATAGGGGATTGAGAATGCAAGAATAATAACTTGAAAAATTAAGCAGTAGGAGATGAAAAGGAGAGAAAAAGGAGACAAAGGATCCTGCTAAGGAGTAGAAGGATATTTGTAGAATTAGATAAATATAACTGAAAAAAATAAGAAATAGAAGATAAAAGGAAAAAAAAAGGAAGAAAAAAAAATAATATGGAGAATGAAATAGAAAAAAGAAAAAGCAAGTAAGAAGTTTTTAAAAATGGGTCTGAAAAGAAGAAAATAAATTTTTCCTCTTTAACTTCTAGGATCTGCAGCTTGGGAGTGCAGCAAGCTATGGTTTCCTATACCGAGACTTACGAGCTGTGGGTTTGCGCGACACGTCTCCGTCGTGTCGTCGACACGTCTCCGGTTGCAGGATCCAGTATCCATAACACCTAGCCCAGGCGTGGCAGCGTCCACATCAGCGCGTGTCCTTGCCACACTGGTGAATAAGGAAGCAGTCAGGCCTCAGATCTGTGCAGGATGCAGGCAGCAGAGCCAGGGCTCGAGGGCTCAGTGGTGGCAACCACTGGCAGACCCGGCTGCTCCGAGAGCAGTACAAGCTGGGCCTGGCTCCTCACTGCAGTCCGGGGGCCCTGTGTCCTTTCCATCCTGAGCTTACACATCTCAAGGAATCTCTTGTAGCCTTCTTCCTGTCTGTGGCACCTCTGGTAGCTGTCTTTCACCCAGTCACTGCCGGAGGGTAACACTCAGAGCCTTGAAGCAAAGTGGTTTTTTTTTTCCTTTATTTTATTTAGTCTTCAATTTAAATGATCAACCCCTTCCTGAAATGGTGAAAATTTAAGCAGTTGTTGGCAGTACAGTGGGCGCCCACTCTTAAATCCCTCTGTGACTGTGGAAGGAGACCGCTTGGAGCAAGGCCCTGCTCTGGCTCTGCAGTTAGTGAAGGCTCAGGGCTCTTTCTCCTTGGATCACCCAGTCCTGGGTGCTTACCTTTTTGGGGGATCACCTGCCTCCCCTTGTGAGAGCGGTGAGTGAGCCCTGAGCCAGGGAGAAGGTCTGGGTGCTTTCATCTTTTCTCTCTGCGTTGGAGACTTTTCCTAACTGCTCTGAAGCTTCTAATTTTTCTTAACAGTTCCTTTCTGATTCCCAGCAATCTTCTCTCTCTCTCTCCCTCTTGTTCTCTGTCCCTCCCTCCTTCCCTTTCTCTTCTCTCTTTCTCCCTCCCTCACTCCCCCCCACCCCCAAGTTCTTGTTTTTCAGTGTCTGGATGCATAGAGAGGCTGAATTTTTTTTTTTTCAAAACTGGGGATCGAACTCAGGACCTTGCATTTGCCAGGCAGGCACTTGTGCCCCTGAGCTATTTCCCCAGCCCTGAGAGGCTGAATTTTGCTGCTAATCACCACTCCACCTTTTTCCTTCTCCTATTGATAGAGTTTTGGTAGAATGACAGCAAGTTGTTATAAATATTCCCACATAGCACACATAAGTCATTGTCTATAATATGCTTTGTTTTTGAATAATACCTGGAAGTAGAATGGCTACATCAGGGTAGTAGCCATATATTTAACTTTCAAAAAATACTGCCAATCTGTGCCAATTTGTATTATCAGAGGAAGTGTATGTCAGGTCTAATACTTCTCCGGTCTTGTCCATTCTTGGTACAGTTGATCTTTCTTAGGATGTTTGAAAAATTATGTACTCAAAGCTGTTGACTAATTTTTGGATTGTTTGTATTCTTGAGTTTTCTAGAGTTCATTATATATTCAGATATAAACTTTTCTCATACAAATACTTTGCAAATATTTTCTCTACTCTGCAGTCTGCATTTCATTATCTTAATAGCATCTTTAAGAAGACAGGTTTTAATATTGCTGAAGTCCAATTTATCAATGTTTAAACTTTTAAAAGAATTGCTTGAGCTTTTGCCATTATATCTAAGAAATTATTGCTTGTACATGGGCCACAAAGATTTTCTCCTATGTTTTCTTTAAAATATGCCATAGGGGCTGGAGAGATAGCTCAGCAGTCTAAGTGCCTGCCTGGCAAGGGCAAGGACCTGAGTTTGATCCCAGTACCACATGCTCTGCCGGCCCTGGAACCCTGGACATACTGTGCTGGCCATTAAAACTAGGTGTCGTGGTGCACGCCTATAATCCCAGTGCTGGGGAGGCTGAGACAGGAGGATCATTGTACGTCTGAACTGTGTAGTGAGACCCTATAATAAATAAATAAAAATTTAAAAAAGAAATTCATTTAAAACATGTTGTAAGCCAGGTATGATGGTGCACATCTGTAATTCCAGCTACTCTGGAGACTGAATAAAGAGAATTGCAGGTTTGAGGCCAGCTGGGGCAACTTAGTGAGATCCTAATTCACGACAAGCCTGAAGGTGAGTGCTTGCCTAGCATGTAAGTCCCTGGCTTCAGTCTCCATACTAGGGGAAAAAGTGTCACAGTTTTAAGTTATACATTTAGGTCTATGACCATGTTGAGTTAATTACTGCATATTGTTCAAGGTGTGAATCAAAGCAGGTTTTTTTGCGCATGATATTTAATGGTTTAGCACACTTTGCAGAAAAAAATGATGATGTAGCAAATTGCTTTACCTCCTTGTCATAAATCAGTTCTCCCTCTATATAGGAGCTTATTTCAGACATTTTTCCTTTGTTCCCAGATCCTTTTGCTTGCCTTTGTGTCAAGAGCAGTGTCTTGACTGCTGAGGCTTTCTAGTATGGCTTGGAATTGCCTGCGCTAACTCTCCAGCCTTGTTCTGAATGTCCTCTGAGGATCGAAGAATCATCAATACTTTCATTCGACATCCTACTCCCGGAGATCCTTTTGAATGAACTTAATCCCTTCTTGTCCTTATTCCCACTATGGCCCTCACAGATTTTTCTAAAATGGTATTTTCTCTTAATGTGTGGATTGTTTTCCAGCTCATCAGGACTGGTGTAGTTCCTCAGTCACAGTTTAACACAGAACCACTAAGCAGGCCTTTCACAAAGGGTCCGGGCAAGAGCAACAGGACATGACTCTGCTTTGCCTTGAGTTAGCTTTGACCTGCAATAAGTTATCTCTGGAGAATATGTATGTGCCAGCAGAATAGGCCGCAGGGGTCCTGTCCTGATGAATCACCATGCTAAGTGGTAGTTTCATAGTTTATTCATACCTTTCCCCTTGAGATTCTGATTCTTCCCTTCCCTTAGGGCTAAGGGGTTCCTCAGGTTTTCTTTATCCCACCAAGACAGGGCTGTGTCCCACTGAGTATCTTCACTTCGTTGGGAGGGCCTTTACATATCTGAGCTCTTCCCTACCTTGCCCCTTAGTTCTTGACTGTGCCCCCTTACTTGACCTGAAGATTATGACCATCGGCTAACAGCTCTCTAGCTGTTTCCTGGCCCAGTCATAAAATTACATAATTCTTATCATTTCATTTATAATTCAAACAACAGCACTGGTTACTTGGTAATCACATGATTATAGCCCATCGAGAGGTTTTGATTTTCTTTTAATAGTGCTGGGGGTTGAATCGAGGGCTTTATGCATGGGTGGGAAGCTCTGTACCACTGAGCTACATACACCCACCCTTAACTGATAATTACATGATTGTAATTAACAAATGTTGAGTCCTTTCAAGTTCCCATTCAGTGTGTATAGCAGTGCTATCAGACAAAGGTGCTATTATTAGTTCTCGTTTTACAGATGAGGAAACTGAGGCAGTAGTGCTTCCTCACTATGTGTAACCAGTAGGAAGTAGAGCTGGGACACAAGCTCAGCTCTGCCGGATTCCTGTGCCTCCTCTTGGCCAGAGCAAAGGATCCTGGCCTGTTCCCAGGCACATCCCTTCCTGGCTCATCTGTCACTTCGCCCCATTCACCCTTCCCCTTGTCCTTCTCTTTCCCACTGAGGTAATCAGAACCAAATAAGTATATCCAGCTCTTGCTAAGAAGCCAAAGTTTCAAACTTTTTTCTGCTACCAGACTCTGATTTTACAGATTCAAATATTAGTAGCTCAGGAGCTCTATGTGAATGAGAACTTCTTCTCTTCCCTCCAAACCTGCTCTTCTGACCGACTTCTCTGTTCCATTACACACGTACCCCAAACCACAAACTGGAAGCAGCCCAATTCAGATTGTGGTTTCAAAACTCAGTTCTGTCGCTTACTGGTTAGGATACTTTGAGCCTCAATTTCCAAACCTGAAAAGTGAGAATAGTAGTCCTATCTCACAGGGTTGCTTTTGGGGCTAAATAATCATGGTCGTTTCTCAAAAGTAAGTAATTTCTGTTATTATCTTTATTATCATCCTTCGTCATCATTAAAATCAACGTCATCATTATCTCCGGATATCATGTCATCTTTCACAGCTCCTCAACATGTCCTGCACCCTCAGCATTTGTATTTCTAATACACTCCCAGGCAGTGCTGGTCTGGAGCCCACCCGTGGAGAACCACTGGATTGCAGGAGAATGGCAAGGGACAGAGAAAGTGGCCACAGACTGGGGGCTGGGTTCTCCTCCCAGAGCCATGCTGCCTGGGTGGCTGCTGCACCTGTTGTTTTCACTGCCAGCTCTGAAACCACACTACCTCTGCCACAGGCCGAACATGCAGAGCCAGGAAGCTGTGCTGAGGGGGCTCAGTACCCACAAAGTTAGAGGTCCCCCAGACATAGACCTAGTGTCTTTCTCCTGCTGGACAGTGACTGAAGCTGCATTCAGAAAGGGGTGGCCAGAGCCAGCTGGGAACATCTTCAAAGGCAGAGCATGGATGAAGCTCTTGGTGGATTCCAGGGCTGGCCAGAAGTATGCTCAGAAGAGTATAGGGGCCTCCAGGTCAAACGGAAAGAGCCAAGAGGCCAGCACCTGCTAACTTCTGTTTGTGGCTTGTGCGATTCGGTGGTCGCGTTGTTTTTGGTCTTTTTTGATTTTACTTATTTTTTTGGTTGAATTGTTTTTTAGGGGAGGTTCAGTTTTTGGTTTTGGTTCCAAGGACTGAACCCCGGGCTTCCAGCTTGCTAGGCAAGCATTCTACACTGAGCCAAATCCCCAGCCCCTTGTGTGATTAGGAGGATGATCATATTTTTTGTCCAAACTACCTCTGAGCACAGCTGTACAATTTTGGGCTATTATTAGTGATTCTGATTTCTACTGGCTTCTTTTCTTTTTAAAAATTATTTATTTGATTTTTATATCATTTATTTATTTATTTATTTATTAGGTACAACGTTTCGCTATGCAGTTCATACTCATAGTGATCCTCCTATCGTAGCCTCCTGAGTGCTGGGATTACAGGCATGCACCACTATGCCTAATGTTTTGGCCAGCACAACGTGGTATGCCCAGAGTTCTGGGAAGGGCATGGCATGTGGTACCGGGATGAACTCAGGTCCTTGAGCTTGCTGGGCAGGTGCTTAGACCACTGATCTATTTCCCCAGCCCCACCACTGGGTTATTTTCAACAGCAGAGCTTGCCTTTTTATTTATTTTTGAGACAAGGTCTCTATGTAGCTCAGGTTGGCCTAGAACTTGTGGCTATTCTCCTGCCTCAGCCTCTCAGGTGCTGGAGTTACAGGAGTATACTACTACACCTTGTGTGACAGTGGATCTTATTTAACTGTCATGTCTTCTCATTTCAATAAAATTCTGTCTTATAACCAGCAGGTGCTGGTTCTAATGTAGAATAAGGAAAAGAAGTTCTTGCTTTTTTTCTCCTCAAAGGGGAGACTATTTGAGGTCACTTATTTGCTGTCAAATTGTGACAACCTATGCAAGAGGGGAGGCCAGTAAGCACAAGCACCTGGGCAAGGGCTGCACCTGCTGGCCTCAGCAGGTGCTCAACCTACACCTGCATTAGCTGCATCACCAGGCATGACCTCCTAGCTCATGGAATACACTTACACTATGTTTTTTTTTGCGGGACCGGGGTTTGAACTCACAACCTTTGCATTTGCCATGCAGGCACTTGTGCCATGGAGCTATCTCCCATGCCCACTTATACTATTTTTGTGTGGAACAAATACAAATGGGGGAAAGGAAGGTGACCAGGTGCCATTCTGGCTTATGCATATAAGGAAAAGCAACAGAAAACAAAAAATATCCAATCATATTTTTCTCAAATTTGGCTAAGCTTTGAGGGAAGTTATTTTCTAAAGTTGAAAGACTTTTTCTTCCATTTAAGATGAATGCAGAGATTAGAGAACCCAGATAAACTAAGAATCTACTATAATGTTTATGAAAAAATAAAAGCATTCATGTAGGAAGTAGACTGTAATTGAAACCGAAGCAATGACTTAAGTGTCTTTTATACTTCTGAGCACTGTGATGTCGAAGTGAAGAACGATTTGTATCTTACACCAGAGACAATGTACCAGCATGTTGTGTTCTGCTGCCCTGTAGGTCTTTTCTTCAAATATAGTCTTCTGTGTAATGGTCTGCTTCCAAAAGCAAATAATTTCTAATATTGGATTCTTGAGTGTATCATTAAGCCTCTCCAAACACAAGTGCATTTACTATGCATTAGAAGTGTGGCTCACATGGCTGCTTATCTGTGTGCCTGGTGATGTCAGCAAATAGGGGATGGGAGATGTGACAATGAAGTAACTATACCTGAATGCTGAGCAAAGGAAAGGGCCACTTGAGGTAGACTCCTAACTGGATGTTTGGTTAAGTTCAGCTGCACTGAACTGCTGGGGCAAAGGTATCTCTGTGGTGTACTTGGAACCCCAGGGCTGAAGGATTAGAAGTTGTTTGTTCACCCTATGCAAAACAAGAGGTGTAAAGGAAGTGCAACAGCAGTCAAAAGATGACTCGGAATTTGGAACCACCTGGTTAGGCTTGATGAGGCCTATGTATTTACAATCATTTAGAGCCAAATGCAGAGGCTCATTAATCATCTGCCTGCAACATTCCTGCTTATTGTGCTGTTTGTCATCGCTAAACCTAAACTAAACTTCTTCCCAAGTTTTTCCTGTGATTGAGAGAGCCACCTCTTAAGCCTTGGTGAAAGATCACAGCCATGTGTGTTTCCTGGCTGGTACCTGGTTTGTATCACAGAAGTATAACCTGGCTGCCGGAGCACCAACGTCCTTCCTGCCAGGAGCCCTTCTGCTAGTCCAGGCCTGCGCACTCCCTCTGTGGTCACTGCCTGTGTAGGAACAATCCTCTGAATGTTACAGGGCAAGAGAGAGGCATGCATTGACAATAGCAAGTCAGTGCTCGGAACCCTGAGGCCTCTGCTGCCATCATATCATTGTGTTCATGGAGGGGCCTGTTAGTTGTTTACTGGCAAGAGTTTGTGTTTGTCTGCTTGTTTGCTTTTGTACAAAGAGCTACTTTAAAATCTGAGACATTTCCTACCTTTGAGTTAGCCTGGAGTCACATTTCCAACTATAATTATGGGCAGCATCTGCACAGGGGTACAGAGTGTATCATCCAGGTCTCGGCCTACCAGCACAGTGCAGGGGTGACTTCAGAGGGCGGCCAGATTTATGACAAGAAGCAGTTCTGAGTTCTGATCATATGTGCACCTCAGAAACAGAGACCTAGGCTTACGGGTGAAGGGGTTTGGCTGGAGCATGGCCTTCCTAGTTGGGGATGTGTATGTGTTCAGAGCTGGACTGCTTTGCCTGTCCCTCCAGCCTCCATTTGTTTGTCTGGGAAGTGGTTCTCATCCTGAGAGGGCCTAAGGAGCTGTGCTAACGTGCATAAGTAATGATGCTAATCCTCACGCAGCCCTTGCTACATCCCAGGCACTGTTCTTTCATTGAAACTCACAGTCATTCCTCAGAGCATAAAGGCAGCACTGACGTTGTTATTTCTATCTCTCAGGCAGGAAGTGGAGATACAGAAGAGTTAGAAATGCGCCCAAGCACACTCATTTCCTACGCAGCAGACATGGCATTTGAACCTATTTCAAACTATAGAGCTCATATTCTTAATCATGACCACAAGCTGGCACCAATAAGACAGTCTTAGGGTGTGCATTTGTGAAGGGCTTAGTAAGCATCAGTAGGGTACAGAGTAGCCTGACCACATTCTTACCTCTATTGGCTATGCCAAGAGGCATGGGTTGCCCTTTATGGGCCTAAAGATATCATTATATGTCAGTATCTACCGAATCTGGGGGTCATTGGTTCCAGAAACCTTGTGGATATCAAAATCCATAGATGCTCAAACCCCTGGCAAGGAATGGTTAGTATTTGCATGGACCCCACATGCAACCCTCTTGTAGACTTTCAATCATCTCCAGATGACTTATAATACCTAGTATTATGTAAGTGCTATGGAAACACTGGTTAAACTATCTTTTTATGGGGATAATAAAAATGTGTACATGTTCAGTGGATATGCAGGGTTTTTTCCTAAATATTTTAAAATCTCTCATTGGTCAAATTCATAGCTATGGAAGTAGTGAATATGAAGGACTAATGCTACTATCTATTTAGTTGATTAAGGCAACTGAAAATCTAGGGGGTCATCAAGCCAAGAGTCAGCCTGGGGATGGCAAGATGCCACCAGCTTGCTGCTAAGTTGGGCCAAGCCAGTGTTGAGTACTACAAGCCATGTGGGGAGCCTCCCCTCCCCCCCAGGGGTCAAGACAGCAGAGCTGTGGCTGGAAGGGAACCCTAGGCCTGTGCGTGTGCATTTACAGAGAGGGATGGGAAACTGGTGACTTCAGGTCCTTGGGGGAAGATAATTGGTAGATGGTTGGATCTACTTGTGTCTCAGTTACTTCACATTTGGAGACTGAATGGGAGAAGACAAAGTGACTCCCAGCCCCTCACCCTCTGTTTTAGAGAATGTAGTGATGTGTTAATTGCTGCCCCTAGGACAAGACGTCATGTTTACATTTGCAGATGTCAGTGATTGCTGGCTTTTCCCGCAGAAGGCCGGAGATGGTAACATCCTAATACTGAAGCGTTCTTTAAAGTTTTACTCTATATGTGCTTCTGGTTTATAACTAGACAAGTGCTATTCTAAGGACTAAGTGATTCAAAGATAATAGGAAATTTTGTGCTTGCCCTCAGGGAGCTCACATTCACTGAAAGAGACAAACACTGGCAGGGTAATATAAACCGAAGAGTAAGCTGGGCTTGGTGGCCCATGCCTGTAATCCCAGCAAGGAGGGAGCTGAGACAAGCAAAATCACAAGTTTGAGACCCACCAGGGCAATTTAGTGAGATCCTATCTCAAAATTAGAAAATAAAAGGGTCTGGGGATGTAGCTTAGTGGTAGAGTGCCCACTGGGTTGATCTCCAGTACTGCCAAAATAGAAATAGGAGTAATCCAGAGGAAAGCCCTGGAGTCACAGAAACTGTGGGGAGAAGCTAACCCTTAGGAAATGGTGGGATCAGGGGTGGTTAGGGATACCTGCTGTGTCCTCAAGGTAATAGGACTGCGAGCCTGATTGGACAGAGCTAAGAGGAAGACAAGAGATGAACACTTATGGTTTGTTGGAGTCCAACATTTCAGGCAAGGTGAGGTAGATTATAGCTTGGGCCAGCAGTCACATATAGAGGAGCTTGGGCGTTGTTGGATGGTCAGCAACGAAGATGCCTTCTGAGAGGCTTTGTAAGATAGTTCCTTTCTGCCACTTCACATGCAATTCTACCACCTGCTAACTATGAGAAAAAAAAATCAAGCTGTCAATTACTAAGCCAATCGATTATTTCTATGTTTTTCTGCTAATATTTGTTAGCTACCTTCGCTTATCGTATCTGTGTTCCTTGGCAGGAAATAGAGACAGGTGCCACAGTTCTAAAGAAAATTGAAGAAAAAATTTACAAGGAAATCTACTGAAGTTGAGATGCCTTTAGGGTACTCATGTGAAGCTCGTATTAACCACAACGGTTTAATTTTACCTGTGGGGCCACCATGTCCAGATTATGAAATCTTGTGAAATAAGTTCAGAGGCACAGTGTGAGAACCGCTGTCTTAAAGGAATCACATTTCCATGGTTGAACAACAGCTCTGATTATATACAATTTTGCGTCTCTTAACAAAATGGAGTTTGTTTTGAGACATGTGTCATTGGGAGAGTTTGTCCTTTGTCCTTGTGCAGACCTCACCGTGCATACTGACCCTGACTTAGATGATGGAGCTGTCTGCCCTTGTAGGGTCTGGGGTATAGACTGCTGCTCCTAGTCTACCAGCATGCTATTGCCCTGTATACTGGAAGCTGTTGTAGTCAGGAGTTTGCAAGGAAATAGATTTAATGCAGGACACAAAATTTAAAGGACTATTTTATAATATTCACCCGAGTCAAATGCAGAAGAGTACCAGAGATGTGTCCACACACTAGAAACCTAAAGAAGCCAGCTGAGGGCCTGGACCCCATGGCAATGCCCTGCCTGAGTCCAGCTAAAGATCTAGAGCCCATGGCAATGTCCTCCATGAGCCCAGCTGGAGGCCTAGGGCCCTTGACAATGTCTCATGCAAGTTGGTATGAAGATCTGCAGTGGGAAGGGCCAAAGTTCAGTGGAGGAAACTTCAAAGTCTACTCCAGTAGGATGAAGGATCGCTGCCAGCAGGGTCAGGGATCTGCACTAGAGCCAGGAAGGGACAGCCAAGGTAAGGATCAGAGCTCCCCAAGGAGAACTGCAGCCATCCTCAGCAACAGTAAGGACCTGAGCTCTGCTGAGTTCATATTAGGAAAATCAGCACAACAAGCATTTCCAGGAGAATCAACACAATACCATCTTCCCCTCTGGTTCTTTTATTTTTTATGCATTTAGTGAAGGGTCTTTTTTGTATGTATTTAGTGTCTACAGGGGCTCACTATACAGACTGGACTTGTTAGTGATCTTCCTGTTTTCAGCCTCCTAAGCACTGGGATTACAGGCGCATGCTACCATGCCCAGTCTCAATCGTGCCCTCTTAGTGTGCCCTGGGGGTGGGGCCAGCAGGGCATATCAGAGATTGAACCCCAGCCCCTGCATCTACCTAAGGAGGCGCTTTAATCCTCTAAGCTATCTGACTGGCCCTTTGGTTCTCTCTCTCTCTCTCTTTCTCTTCTCTCTCTCTCTCTCTCTTTTTTCCTGTTGGCAACAATCCTCAGGTGGACCTTCCACACCCAGGACCATTCTGATTCAGTTGAGCTGGGTGTTACAAGTTGACCATTAGTTAATCTACCCCAGCAGTTATAACAGCATAGTATTTGTGTATCTAAGCATATCTAGGGACTGGGAAGATACTCAGTGGAATAAGTGCTTGCCTGGCAAAAGCAAAGTCCTGAGTTTTATCCCTGGTACCATAAAATAATAATAGTAATAATAATAATAATAATAATAATAATAAGCATATCTAAATATAGAAAAGGTACAGTACAATACTAGGCAATGGGACTTTTTCAGCTGTTTTATAATATTTGGAACCACTGTGTGTATGTGCTCTACTGTTGACTGGAACATCACTGCGCATCAAACTCCTGACCTAAGTTTGGTGTGGACTTTGTGGCTAATGAGGGTTCCGTCAAAGCGAGGGCTCCTGCCATGTGTTTTAGCTCTGGACACTTGGTCACTGGCTTTTTCTACCCTGGAATCTTCTCTCTCAACACATCAAGAAGTATTCATTCTGGGCCCAGTGTGCAGGCCACTTGCTGAAGTTGTTGTTCTCAGGGCTGGAAGGACACGTAGAGGCCTCTTCGTTGCTAGCACTATCCCAGAGTCCCAGAGGGACCTCTTGTTCTGCGGGAGTACCTTCAGGATCGGGAACTTACTACTTCTCAGACAAAACACTTTCACAAGACAGGTTTGATTCTCATCTCCATTGTTGAGCAGCCCCATCTCTCCATTTCTGCTTGGTTTCTGCTGCTAGCTCTCTCCCCTTTGCACTACTATTATTTGGGCATCTAACAGGATCACACTGTGCTCAGGGTTCAGGTTTTGGAGTCATTTGGGTTAGAATACAAACTCTGCTTATCTTCACCATTTACTAGCTGTGTGGCCCTCAGCTATCAATCACCCCAAATGGGAGAGCATTAGACTCCAGGGTTATTCTGAGCAGGAAGTAGTGGAAGGGCTGCTGGCCTTGCAGGAAGCTGTGGACAGCCCAGATTCGACTATCCTCTCTCCTAGTCTCCGAATCTGTGGGCTGGGATCTCTTCTTGGATAGCCTTAAACCTCTCTGTAGCAGTCACAGGCCAAGTTCTTGTCTGGGACATATAACGAACACATGACATGAAAACAAGAAAGGCAGGAAGCGTGGATACTTAAGTAAATATCTGTGCTCACTGGAAGTTGTAAAAATGTAAAGGCAAAGTTTCAAAAAGAAAAAGAAAGAAAAGATGGGCAGAGCAGAAAATAAAAGCAGAGCAAAATGCCAAAGGCAAGGGTGAGTTGGGAAGGCAGTGGAGAAGAGGGGGAAACCCTGGTCTCCGGTGGGGGAGGGGGAAAGAAGGCGCGTTGACACATGGTAAATGGGAGCTCTCTGTAAAGGTGAAAAACAGCACAGCGCTACCAGTGGAAACTGGAGCTGGCTGCTAGGCTAGCCCAGTGCAGGCGCGTTGGTGAAAATGGAAAACACTTCCTTGGCCATGCACATTGTTAACGTAGCCTGCACATTTCCACTCATCCTTTCTCCAGCTCTCCTGGCACCTTGGATGAGGGTTGCGGAAGGCAGCGGAGCTGCAGCCCCTGGGTATCTGCGAATGCGGATGCTGCTCCTGGCTTCTGCGCAGTTTCTGCTGGAGCCTCTTCCTGCCCTTCCTCTCCTTTCTGTGTGGCTGTGGTTGCTCATGCAGGAGCAGGAAATGAGTGCATTCTTTTGCTTTTCTGCAGTTAGTCCTCTAAAGGTAAAACAAAGCAAAACAAAACAAAGCAGGCAAACTAAAGTTTAGCAATATTCACAAATTTTGCTATTTATAGAAGCTAGAAAAGAAAGGTAGAGGCTTTTAAACTCTACCTCTCTGAATTAAGACTTTTGGGAATTTGTCTCTGGCTACCTTATGTAAATTCTACACCTCAAAATTAACTTGAAAGTTTATTCGAAGATTTCAACCTGGACAGAGAATCCCTTGGCCACTTTTGAGTGACCATCAAACCATCTTCTGGAGAGAAAACTGAGAAAGCTGGAGCAGATGGGGATACTAACCATCAGCTACTGCATCCCTGGAGTGCATAGCAGTAGCCCACTCCTGCCATCCCTGGCCGAGAACGGGAAAGGGTGCACTCCATAAGTTAAAGATTGCAAATGTTGGATGCACTGCGGTGGTGTGGCAAAGGTGACTACCATATCCATGGTCAGCAGCGCCATGGAAATCTGCGAATGCTGTACATCAGGACGTTTCCCCTTCCTGGAGAGTCAGTTGCTAAACACTGACCAGCAGCCTCTGTATATAAACAAAGTCCAAGAAGAAGCAGTCAGCTTGCTAGACTGAACATGGTGTAGTGTAGGATGGCCAGATGCACAGACAGGCTTAGGTGTGCCACGTGTTCCTTCCGTGTGGAAGCCTGATGGGAGAGTTGCCTATGGTGATATTGCTGGCTCTTACTCTTTCATGACTTTCTTTCCTCCTAAAGTAGAAGCCTCCAGTTGCAGTCTTAGTTAATAGATTACACATGGCTGATGGGATGAAAAATCCACAAATGGGATTTTCTTTTTTCTTTTTGAAACAGGTTCTCACTATGCAGTTCAGGCTGGCCTTGAGCTCACTTTTGTAGCCCAGGCTGGTCTTGAACTTGCACTGATCCTCCTGCCTCAGGCACCCAAAAGCTGGGATTACAGCTGTGCACCACCACGCCTGGCAAAATGGGATTTTCTGATGTGAAAATTCATGATGTTCCTATAACTAGTTACCCCCAACTCCTGGTGGCAGTTGGAAGCAGGAAGGAATGTTCTGGAAGTGTGAGACTAGATTTTGGTGTCCTTATGCCAAAACTGAATTCCAGCTCCTCTCATTTCAACGTTAATACAGAGCAGGAAGTTTCCCCTCATAGTAGGATTTTGTGCGTTTTGGGCATTGCTCACCATCCATTCCCTAAGTTGTAAGCTTTGAGGTCCACTTGACATCTAGATTATGACCTGACATCCTGAAGTACAGTGTCTCTAGATTCTGAGCAGGTGAGACCTCTGCTGCTGCTCACTTTGTTAATTCCAAAGACAACAGCACAGTTTAAGAGAAAAGGAATGGAATTAGGATTATAGAAATTTGAAGTCAGAAGATTAAGGTTCATAGGACGGAGGATGTAGCTCTGCAGTGGGGCGCATGCTCAGCATGTGAGTTTGCAGAAGGCCCTGCCTTCAGTCTATAGCATTTGAAGAGGAAAAGGTGGACAAAGGAGGAGGGAGAAGGAAGAGGAGGAGGAGGAGGCAGAGGAGCCAGTGACAGCTCAGACTCAAAGCAAACCTAATATCCAGTGTAGAAGTCCGAAGGGGGCTGAGGGCTAACTGAGAAAGTGGCCTGGAGGCTCTCTGGTGATAGAAATGGATTTGTCCTTTTGGGGTGACAATTAGACACATGTATACAGGTTTAATCTCACTAATCTGAAAATGTAAAATCAGGAACGCTCCAAAAGCTGAAACGTTTTGAGTGCCCATGCTTTCAGACAGTGATCTCATGGGATAGGATGCAGTCAAAACATAGACATGCTCAGCATGCTGTGTAAAGTTGTCTTCAGGCCATGCGCATATAGTGCATATGAAATATTAGTGGATTTTGTGCTTAGACTTGAGTCCTGTCCCCAACATATCACACTGTGTATGAACAGATACTTCAAGGTCTTAAAAAATCTAAATCCAAAACATTTTGAATAAGGGGTACTTAACTTGTACCTTTGGCAAAACTTGTCAACTAAGCACTGAAGATCTCTGTGAGCCTTATTGAATATAACTATGCCGAAGTTTCCAAGAGGACAGGCTTAAGCCCTGGTCCTGTGGCTTTATTTGTCATATAGAATTCCTTACCTCTTCAGGGCCTGGTATTCTTTATCTATAAAATGGAAATAGCACTCACACCTGCACTGTGGGTTATGGCTCATATTTAAATAATACCAGGCAGGTTAAAAGTGCTTGAAAACATTTGATTTAAATATGAAGTGTCTCCTCAAAACTTAGGTACTGAAGGCTCAGTCCACACTGCTTATAGTTGGGGGTTGGGAAGGTGAGGAATTTGAGAGTGCTAACTTAATTAGAAGATAAATGCACTGATGAGGTTATAGTTGGATGGGCTATTAAGACACAGAACCCTAACAATTGGATGAAGTAGGACAGTGGGGATGTGTTCTTGAAGGGTGTGGCCTGTCCCAGTGCCGGCCTCCCTTTCTCTGGCTCCTGCCCTCATTCCATGTTTTCTACTAATGGCTCTGTGCCACTAGGTGAGCAGCTTGGCTCTGCCAGGTCCTTCCGCCATGATGTTCTGCTGGGAGCCAGCAGACCATATACTCAGACCTCTGAAACTATGAGCCAAAAGAAACTTCTATTGCTTTGTAATGTTAGGTATTTTGTCTCAGCAATGAAAAGTGATAAAAGCCTATCAAGTGGGTACCTACTCACGGGACTCTGTATTCAGCCACACACTGGAGCAGTTTATTGAGCTGGTATCTATGAATCTGGCTTGCAACTTCCCTGGGAGATTGTGTGTTTATATCTCTATTTTAAGGAGACTTGAGAGATATCAAAATGCTGCATAAAAGCAAACAGAATATGGATTTTCCCACAGAGAGGAGGGGTGGCTGGAAGAGAACAGCTGGGGAGAGAGCTATCAATCCAGCTCAGCAGCAAGGCCAGATGGGTGCCGGGAGGAGTCACTACATGACTGGGGGAAAATCGTGACGAGTGAAAGCATGTGAGTTTAAAAAAAAAGAAAGCTTCAATTCTTGCCAAACCAAATGGGTCACATTTGCGATGGAGTTAGTCACTGAACAGAGCCTGGGAAGCAGGGCAGAAAGCAAAAGGTTTGGGAAGCTTAGTGACTCAGCTGGAAGAAGCAAAGGCCGCCTGGCCTCCTGGTCCTTCAGACTCTTTTGCGGCTCCTGCCCTGCATCTTGCGGAATTTGGGGTTTGAACTTGACCTTTACTCCTACAGGCAATCACAAACCACCTTTCCACTGACACAGGGGGCATAACACAGTTTGCAAAAGGAAAACCTAAGGGAGAAGCCAAATTAAGCTGAGCTGGAGAAAGCAGGCAGTTCCTTTTGGAGTTTTGCCCTTTGGAATTCAAGTGGGTGGTGACAATGGCCTCAACCCAGCCAAGCTCCTGGATGAATGTGCCACAAAGACCTTTCACCTCATAAACCTTTAATGTCAAAACGAATGTCCTTTGGCAAGAAGATCCGGCAAGATGACTGAGTGGTGTTGAAATTGAATTTTAGACTATTAACCTCTAAAACAAAGTTAAAACAGGAAAAGATTTAACAGAAAGAAATAATATACAAGAGAAATCTTATGGGAGAAATCTTGATTTTATACTCATTATAAAAATTTTGCTACTTTCTTTTAGACATTTCTGCCAAGGAATATGATATGTTGGAAGAGAAAAGGAAATGTACTGTAGATACTGTGACTATAAAAAGTTGTTTTAAATGATAAAAATCAGTCAAGGTTCTGTCAATGATCAAAGTTATAAAACTAGGATCTTTTACTGCTTGATCAGGGTGAGAAAGAAATCTTCAGGAAAAGCAACATCTAAAATTATCTTAATATTATTTCCACTATTCTACATGTGCATCTTTTCTGGGCTGTCAGACTTTTTTGTGTTCTCAATTTGCTTCCCTTAAAGCTCATTCTATCAGAGCAAAGGAATAGGTGGGGGGAGGAGGGTAGGATCAGTCACAATGAGAAGGCAGTGGCACCTTTCCTGCCATCTCTGAATCTGAAACAGGCCACCACAGTGTACCAGCGCGCAGGGTGTGATGCCAGCACTCCGGTGCCAAGGGAAGTCTGCATAAAGAGGCTTCCCACCCCGCCCCTGGTCTTCCACTCCCTGGATACCCTGAACCTTAATCGGTCCCATCTGTCACCCATACCCCAACGCTGCCTCAGCACTCAATGTCCCTAATTTCTAGCTCTGCTACTCTGTGAGTGAGCATGTGTGTGAGGTCTGAGCTGGGTCTTTGGCAGGCAGCCCCCAGCTGCACATGCTTCCTCGCCCTCCTTTGCTCTGGGTCTTCAGGAAGAGTTGAAGATGCAACCTGTTCCCTAAGTGACCAGGAGGCTGCGAGTTCTAGTGGTATCGATCCTTGCTAATATTTCCTTTCGCTTCAGGGCCAAGAAAACATGAGTTTGATCTCAGCTCCATCACTTCTTGTCCAGTTAAGTAACCTTCGTGAGCACTGATTGCTTTGCTTTGTGGTGTGCTTCAGAGTAAGCAGTCAATGAATATAGGCTATCACTCCCCGGAGTGGAGGGGGCAAGGAGAACCGAGGCTGCTCAGAACAAGGAGCACAGAAAAACAGGAAGACGGTTGCATCCGGCTCTCTGTAGCCAGGATTAGGCTGTGCTCTGGGCTGCACACTTCCAGGGGCTACCAACTGGCTGAGGCAGAAGGTGTTTAAAGCCAACACTAAGACAGTGCAAATCTGAAAAGCATGACATGAAGAACGGCCAGAGGATGGAGGAGATTGGGCCCCACAGAGAGGACTGACTGGGCATCTGCTGGCTGTGCCTGGGATGAAGAAGAAAGCAGGTAACTAAAAAAACAAAAAGCAAAAAACTCCCAAAAACTAAAATCAAGAAAAACTTCAAGCGGGGAGCAGATCTGTACCCATTATATCTGAGAAAGATTCTTCCAAGAAATGAAATGAGCTGACTTATAAAGAAGGGAACTTCCCATTCCTGAGAAAGCTCCAGGGGTCAGTTGCCTCTGGCGGTAAGGACACGCCTCACGGGACCACAGCACACTGTGTGCCATGGCCCTGCTGACCTAATGGATGCTGATGGCCAGAAAGCAGCACTCTCTGTGTGGCCTCATCTGCCCGGGGCCCTTTTTCATGTTCCAGATGTGGGTGATGTGAGTGATGACAGAGAGGACCCGGGAGGTCTCCTGTGTACCCTCTGGACCACCTACCTGGTGCTGTGGGCTGCAGATGGACCACAGGAGGTCCCACTATGTTGCAGCAGAACTTCGCACAGTGGCTGCTTTGGGAGGTGTCACACCAACCTGCATCCTTCCTGCCTGTCCAGGAGAACCACACCAACATCTTTCTTTGCCATTGTGCAATATTCAACATAAAGCTGTTGAGTCTCTGTACTTATTGTTAGAAAACTAGAGCCTGTATATTTTGGAACAACATGTTTATATGTGAGAAACAACATTTTGTCAATTAAAAACTAAGTGAAAAAATAAAAAAGCTAGAATAACAGGCTGGATCTTTTGTAACTGGCAAATTTACAGTGCTTGGCTAGATTCAAGGCCTCCTTGCCAGGTTGGTTTATAGCTTACTTTTTTAATTAAAATTCATTTATTTATTTGTTTATTTGTTCATTCATTCATTCATTCATTCATTCATTTTTTTGGTACAGAATCTTGTTATGCAGTTCAGATTAGTAGTGATCCTCCAGTCTCAGCCTCCCCAGTGATGGGATTATAGGCGTGTGCCGCTATACCTGGTTTTGATGGCTGACTCAGGCCTGGGGCTGGCATAGCATGTGTTACTGGGGATTGAGCCTAGGCCCTTGCACTTGCCAGTCAGGTGCTTAGACCACGGAGCTATCTCCCCAGTCCCTATTCTCTATAAAAATGCGCAACTCCCTACAGTAGCCTACACCACTTTGGGCACTTTTGGTTGCTAAAATTCTTTTTTTACTTTAGAGTAAAATCTACCCACTACGTGGCTGTGTAGATCAAAATTTAAAATACATATTCTGATAATTACATCTCTAATCATTTATTCGACAGATCCAGTCCCTATGGACTCAAAGACACGTGTCCAAAGATAATATCATAGCAGTCAAGGGCTGGAAATAATTTAAATGTTTAACAGAGGAACTGATACTTCCGGGCTATGGAATACCAGGTGGCTTTCTAAACACTTCCACAATTCTCATGCACTAACAGGGAAAGACCTTAAATTCATGTTGATTTGTGAGGAAAAAAAAGTAGTGGTTCACTAACATGTAGAGAATAATTCCACCTAGGTTATAGAAAACAAAGATGCATACAAATATATGTTTAGGTTTTACCTGGAAAGATACTGGTAACTTGTTACTTCTAGTAAGGAAAACCGTAGGACTGATGGTACGATTTGGAGGATAGGGAGAAAGATGTGCATATGTGTGTGTGTGTGTGTATGTATGTATGTATGTGCGCACGTATGTGTATGTTTGTGTGTGTGTGCAGTCATATAGATATCCTTTTTTATTTACATTTTTATTTGTTTAAGTTTTTTACCCTGCACATGTACCACTTTTTAAGATTTCTTTAAAATCTGCCTCTTGGCCCTAGGTTCCATTGCCAGACCTTCTAAATAAATGAATCTGCCCTCTTAAATCCTAGCACAGGACCTGCCTGCTTCTACCTCTTAAAGCTGCACACATGTCTTTGTGCTGTAGCAGCATGCATTTGAAAACTTGTTCCATTGGCCCCTTAGCCCCTTAACCGCCTCTTCTGCTTAGCCAAGCCTGTGCTTTATTGGCGGTTCCTCCCCTGGCCATCTGGTCTCCCACCCCCTGCAGACCCGGATATGGGTGGTGCTGCAGCAGGCCTGAGGGTACCTTCAACAAAATGAAGTCCCACAGGCATGGGACAGAGTGAGGGAGTCCTGCCTGGGCAGCCCTGCCCCAGGAGGCCCTGTCTCACCAGCAGTGGTCAGACAGTGGTGCTGGGTGTGTAAGGGGTGTGCATCTGACAAAGAGTGGTTGGGAAGGGAAAGCCTTGATTTCGTTATATGTGTGTCTGCTGAGCACAGTCTAGTTTGCTAAAGTGAAAGAGCATCTGAATTCCTCCCCTCCCCTCCTTCCTCCCCTCCCTTCCTCTCCCTCCTTCCCTCTCTCTTTCCTTTTCTCTCCTCTTTCCTTTCCTCTCCTCTTTCCTTTCCCCTTCCCT